>JABUQX010066392.1:0-25000 GCA_015478945.1 Trachelipus rathkii
AACAAAAGATAATGGCTTTTCTTTGCCATCGTCCGACATTTGGTAAAGTACTCCTCCTATTCCGTAGTCACAGGCGTCTGTACCTATAAAAAATGGCTTGGAATAGTCTGGAAAAGTTAACTGAGTTTGAACCACCAATTTCTCTTTTAAAGAATAGTTTTTTTTGTGTCTTCCTTCGATTAGAGTAATTGATTTGGAAGGAGAGTGCCTCAGTAAGTGGTGTTCGGAGTTTGTGCAAGTCACTAATGGTAAAAGCGAAAATAACTGAAAAATCTAATAAGATGTGTTTCCTTAACACTTTGTTGGAGAAAACTCTTTTGATTCTATTTTCGCTGGAGATCTGGTTAATTCCGTCTCGTTCTGATTTTATCCGTAAAGTAATAACTTGAAGTTTGTAGAAAAGTGACATTTGTCATTTAACTCTTAATTATTTTATCCCCCCCTCTCAGAGCGGAGGTAAAACTTTCTTCTTTAAGTTTCAAATTTCTCGCTTATTTTTACCCATGATTAAGAATGATCTAGAATACGCTTGTTGCATAGGTTCTGTAAGTAAATGGTTCAACGGCGCTTGCATTGGTCTAGCATAGGTGACTTGGGGCACTTGAGGTGCCCATAATAATCTGGTTGGGCGAATAAGTCTTTCCTTGTACGGAAAGCATTAATTGTTGTGTCTCATCGACTTCGAGGGAATGGTAAACGTCTATTAAATCACAGCTAGTAAAAATTGTACTACCTCCTAGGGACGCAAAGTAGCTTGCGTCTATTGGGGGGCAATGGGTAAGACATTGGGAGCTGAAGAGAGTTTTAAATACCTATAGTCAGTACAGGACTCTTGGTTTATTGAGAGTCTTTTTGGGCACGCACCATAGAGGTGAACTATGTGGCGAATAGCAGAGCTATTAATATAGTCCTTTCTTTAAAGCCTGGTCGTGAAATTATCGATGTTTCTCAATAGTCGATGTGGGGACGATCTGTTTTCTAAAAATGATCTTTGAGGCATGACTGGGGGGTAAGTTTGCTATATACAAACTTTGTATGGGACAACAGGAGATGCTCATCATCTAGAGCGAATGAAGACGTCCTTGTAGTTGCCATTACAAATTAGAAGTTCGGTTCTAAAGTTGCTCAGGTTTTGTAAAATAGAACATTGCTTCTTCTTACTTAAATTAGCTGTTATAATCTCTTGTATGCTTGTTCAGGTGTTTATCGTGATAAAGTTTCATGAGCAGGTTCTATAGCAAGTAGATCCTTCCTGCTATCTGCTGTAGCAATAGCAGTTTTATTAAAATATTCTCTCTTTATTAGCTTTTTAAAATGGATGACACTTCCTATGTTTTTATTTTCTTAATAAAAAGGTTTTGTCACTTAGATTAATATAAGATCAAGTTGACTCATTGTTTTCTATGGGGCATACAGAGTGTGCCAAAATAAGATGGCCTAAGGAAAAAGCGAGGTGTTATTAAAGCCTGTCTTTTCAGTTTGCAAATCTTCTTTTACTTTCAGGTCTGCTTCTTTCAAATGAACCATAAGATTGGGCAGGTGGATGGTTTCTTCTATTAATGAAAAGTTGAACTTTAGTTCCTTCGGTCTCAGGAATCCTTTTACTGTGTAATCAAACAATGAACATTTTTTGATGTGTGTTCTCGTTGCAGAAGAACAATGAAAATTAATCTTATTATTTGTGGCTAAGAGATATTATAATTATCTCTTTGTAGGTAAAGAGATATTATCTCTTTGTAGGCAAAGAGATTTAGTAATAATTTTTCTTTGATAGGTTTTCAAGATGGAGCTTATATATAATTATCTCTGTGTAGGCTTTTCAAGATGGAGCTTTGTTAATTAATGTCTAACTATTTGCTCTCATTTAGAGCCTTTTATTATTACTTGTTTACAATTATTCTTGTAATTATTTTTTAATTAAACTTATATTTATTTGGAATAATTAATATAAATTTTTTTTTATGATTATCTATTGGTTTTGTCTTTCTTATGTTTATTTCTTTCTTCTTGTTTTCTGATTTTTCTGCAAAACTTTGGCAAAGATTTTATACTTTTAATTTCGTTATCTCTCTTAAGATTAAATGTGATGAATGATAAGGTCTTATTGTTATTATTAGGTAGTTAGCTAAGACTTGTACCTATAAGAAATTCATTCAAGCGTCCAGTGCTTTCAGTTTTAACACTAAAGGTGACTGGGTATACTGTTGAGTGTAGCCTTAGAAGTAGATCAACTTCTCCTATGGGGTGGATAATCTGTGTTCCAATCCCTTAGACTATAATACTAGCCGCTCTTAATATTTCATTTAAATTTCCTTCTCTTTCTATTTCCTCCCCTTTTTTTTTCTTTAACAACGAGAATGAGCTCAGTAAATCTAGTAGGCTATGAACTTTAACCTCGTTCTGACCTTTTGTTGGAGTCAAAAATATTGGGAAAAAAATAATGACATTACCAATTTTGGGGTCTAATTCTACACCAAAGAAGCTAGAGGTTACTATAACACTTCTCTTCTTTAAGCTTGAAGTATATTTCTTTATTTTCTTCATTTAAATCTTTGCCTGGAATCAAAAATTTGTCTCTCTTGCAGAGAGATCTGGTGTAAAAAACTGTTCATTTTCTTCTTCGTCATCTTCAGTTCCTGATATTTCTTCATGTTCTGGATCTGCGTGATGATTAGAAATCAGATGAACTCTGGTTGTTTTCTTAGAACTCTACCTTGATA
Organism: Trachelipus rathkii; assembly: GCA_015478945.1. Taxonomy (NCBI): domain Eukaryota; kingdom Metazoa; phylum Arthropoda; class Malacostraca; order Isopoda; family Trachelipodidae; genus Trachelipus; species Trachelipus rathkii. The sequence continues at coordinate 2,721 of JABUQX010066392.1, forward strand.
GCTACGCTCATTCTTTTAAGTAGAGTTTGGCTTTCTAGTATTTGAATCAATTTTTAATTCTTGATCTTCGAGTTGACCTTATCCAAAATACAGGAGGTATTAATTGGTATTACTATCTTTTTTCATTTTCATCAGGGATCACACAAGGGGCATTTTGCCAATTAGACGATCAACCGGGCAGGTAAGTTTCGTACTACTTTGGCAATAGCGTGGTATTCACCAAAGTTTCGGAATGATGACCTAAGATTCACATTTTAGGCAATAGTCCATTGACTTAATCTCTTTACTGGAGAGTTTCTTAACTCCTTATTAAGTCTTATATTTGGAGAAAGGCTTGTTCTTTTTCCTGAATTTAGAGTATTCTTTTATTACCCATTCCATGGTTTCTGTTCCTCAATGGAAGGGTAATGTAGCTTCTTTCTTTCTACTACACTGTTTATTATTGCTAATGTTCTCTGTATAAACCTAGCTGTATTTTTCTATCTTGTTCTGCTCTAATGGTTAGATTTGAAAAGACTCTTCTTCTAATCATGAATGATTTCCACTCACCCGCCCCTGAATTATAAGAACTTTTAAAAACTTTTTCTCCTGATTATTTTGATCTCTGAGCTCTTCCATACTCTTTAAAATAGTCATAATTTAGATATTTATCTGTTTGTGAAGTAAATCCAAAGGAAGTCTCGATATCTATGAGTTTTTTTTCTGATATTTCCAAAGGAGATTCTTCAAGTGCAACATGAATTCAGTAAGAGTTTACATGTGGTCTCCTTTGAAATTTCCTGAATTGTTTCAATAAACAGAGATTGTCTCGGCTTTTTCTGGTTAAGAAATTCTCTTCAATCAAAAAGTTTTCTAGGGTCTTGCACCTAGAAAAACTATTTATCCTTCAGAATATATTGACAGGCCTCTGATGTGAAATCAGATGAGATTGTAGTCTTAGCATAGTCTATTTTTGTCTTTCAGTTTATTAGCTAACGTGCGTATCTTTCTATTGTAAAGTAGTTTGGATTATCTTCCAATTTATGGCCTACCCGAAGTTTTGTGTCTTGTATTTTTCCATTACAATTTTTTAATTCTTTAGGCAATTCTGGTAGTGGAGGGGTATACGCAGCGTTGGATAATATCCTCCATAAGGGGTCCATATGGGTATGGATTGTATGCAGGTTGCATTGTAGGAAGGGGTTGTTGGCGAGCTGTGGGGGTGGTATGCATACTCAAAGATTATTGGGATGGCCCCCCGGTAATTCTTTTCTTCACACATAATGCATCCTACACATCATCACCCTTATACATTCTTTATTGTTAATATTTCTTTTAAAATTGCTACAGAAAGGATAAGTTTTCTTTTTATTTGAAGGGGGAGTGGCCCCTGATGCATTTAAATGTATGTTAAAGGTGTTGTCCAAAACATTTGTCTTTTGGAGCACCTTAGGTATTCTTGTTGTATTTTCTGTAAATTAAATTAATTATCTCACGACAAGGTCAATTTCTGTTAACACATTGTAAAATGTTTCAATGCAATGTCAACTAAATGCGTCAAAGAAATCCAAAGCTATTAAATCTGTTTTTCTCAAAACAAGCCCAAGCAAGGTAAATTAATCTCAATTCATCTTGATGAACATCTTATTGTCTTCTTTATTGGTATTCTTCATGTCCTCATCCTTGTTCTCTGTTGATTCATTATTTTCTAAGTCTCCTTATTATCCCCTTCAGCTCCTCCTGAAGCTCCATTAGGATCAACTGGTCCGGCTATAGCTGAACCAGGTTGCAGAGAATGAGAAACAATGTTGAATACGAAGACGGTAAAGACTATTGGTTCAAACATAGTCATAGATTAAACTTTAATTATTCAAGTTAATCAATTCGTAAAAGATTTTACTATGAAACAAGTAAGGAGCATTGGCAAGACAGAAAACTCTTAGTGGTTTCAAAGTGAAATTAAGTACCCCAACTGTAATACATATGGATAAAAATAGAAAACTAAAGTCGTCTATATGTTTTAAAATTTCCAAAACAACATCTTTTAAAATATTACTCAAATAATTTCATATCTTCAATACAAAATAATTATTAAAATAATAATGTGAAAACTTAAAATTACGCATCTACACCACAAAGTTCAAACAAAATATAAATTTCATAATTCGTCAAATATTCAAAGTTAAAAGTAATTAAAATTATGTCAAAAACCTTTAAAAAGTTAAAAGTTTAATGTTCAAATAAAATAATTTAATATCAAAATATTTAAATATTTAAGTTCTATTCCATGGGTTCGATAAGTTTCTAACAACTGATTTAAAAAAAAATATCAAAGTTTTATTGATAATTATATTTAATTAGTTCTCTGTACTGTAATTAGAATAATATCCCTTTTCTGTTCAAAAATATTTTAATGTTAAAGGTCACTTATTTGTTCTTCTTTGTCAAAGGTTAAACTTTATTTGTTTTATTGTTCTTCAAAGTTTTCAAAATGAATATCGTTGAAATTAATCAATTTATATACCAACAAATTTATTTTTATTCCAATTCTTGTTATAAATTGTGGTTTCTATAAACGCTGTTCGGAATGAACAATTTTAATTTTTAGTTTCCTATTACATTAACATAAATGTTTCATTTTTTTCAGTTTTTAAAATATCATCATTTGTTATTTTTTAGGTCAAAGAAAAAATTTCTAGATGGTTTTATGTCAGAAATAAATAATTTTTTGTTTTTTGGATCAATTAGGCAAGTGACCTTTGGTGACCTTTTGATCTTTGGTGACCTTTCGTGAACCTTTGGTGACTTTGGTCCTAGTGACTTTTTCTGTGGTCTGGGTTGACCCAAAGGGTTTTAAGTCATTTGGTTAATTATTAATTATATTATGCTAATACGGATTTTCGATAATTGAAAAAAAACGGTGCTTTTGGTGTAATAATTCAAGTTAAGCAGTGAGTAAAGAAGTTAATTCAGTTAAAAACTTGTAGTTAGTTTTAATAAAGAAAAAAGCTAATGAAAAAATATTATGGAAAAATTAAGCTTCTACATAAAAAAAGATAGACGTTTGTTAGTTTCCGTAAGAAATATGCAATATAAATTAATAGCAATAAAAAAAAAGCTGGATGAATTGAATGGTTTTAAATTATATTGAATAAACTTTCTATGACGAAACAGAATATGATATATCATAGAAAATGATATTTAAATTGCATTATAGAGTAAAGGATGAGTATAATATAAAAAATAAGTGTCATCACCTTTGGCAATATGATGATTACATGTTTATGAATATTAATTAAAGAGAAATTGAATTTTCATGTATAAAATATTAAAATTAAAAGGAATGTAGTATCATTTCTATGGAACAATTTAGAGAATAGGCACAAACAGAATTAATAGAATTATATTTTTAAGATGGTATCTAATATTTTAAGTTTTAAGTTATGCATGGAAAGAAATATTTGGAGAAAAAATAATTTGAAGCATAAGAAAAATGAATGATTTCGTGTAGGAGAGATTTCGATGGCAATGAAGATTTGTAGTTTTGTATGCCAAAAGTAAGTCTGGAGTCCAGGGTGGACTGACGAATGACTAAGGAATAAAGTATTCATATACTCAAGAGGATTTAAAAAAAGATTATATTATTTAAATATAAATGAAGAAGTGAATGAATATATTGAGGGAATGAATATATAATATAAGATAAAAAAAGATCAATGTTTAATAACTATTCGGTGGGAAGAGGGAATAAAAGTAATTTTAAACTTTTAAAATTTGTTATAGTAAAAATGTATTTTGATGAAAATGTGAAATTTCTGAGAAGATACGAATAGACTAATTGATACGAATGATCGACTAAAGAATAAGAAAAAAAAAGAATAGAGATACAGATGAAAAAATAGAGATAATATGAGAGAGGAGAGAGCGCATTAGAGCATAAGAATGGAAATTGAAGATATACATAAGGGGATATGAGTAAATAAGTAGTAGAGAGAAAAGATAATGAATATAAGACTAGATATAGATAAATTAATTTCACAGTAAATCTTTAAGAGATATATATACTAACTGAATGAGAAGTTCATGTAAACGAAGAAATCTCTATATAGAAGACATTACCAGACTACAGCATTATAAGATCACTTGGAGAGTGACAGCTAGAGACGGAAAACTATTCTAGCGAGCTTTCCTGGGAATCGGCAACCTGTAATGAATTAGTAGATGAAGAAAGATTCGAAAATATATCTGGAAGGTGAACGTATCCCAATGCTTCAGTGAATGGTAAATATAAGCAATTAATGGTGTTCATAATAGCTTCTGTCAAATCCATCACATGACGTAGTGATGACGGAATACGATGAAGAAGGAGAGGTACCTATCGCTTACACTACCTCTATAAAGTGTGTGTGATCATTGTGTGAGAGTAATTAAATCATATATTATAGTATATTATCATGAAGCCCAAGAGAATAATATATATTTATAACTATTTATTAATAAATATCATATAACAGTCAATTTATTTTTTATTTTTTTAATTTTTATGCAGATTTTTGGCAAATATCTTTATTCTCCATTTAATATGGTTTGCTTCTCTATTCAACTCCGCTGTTTAATAGTAATATATCCAGAAAGGTATTATTTGATACCTCTCTAAGTGTATTTTTTAGATTATATCTACGTTGTAAACTTTATTGATTCTCTATGGTGCTTTAATGAATTCTAAATCATCTAGGGAATATATAATTCCTATATAATTTTAGTTATAAGCAATACCAATATCTCCTACAAAGGACCCTCAAATACATTACATTCTATATGATTAAGTATTCTTAGCATATTGCGTGGAATGGGTATGACCGCCGCAGTTTGTAATAATCCTTAGTCACTGGCCATAATATCTCTATGTTTGCATCTTATATGTCATGTGGTTTGTAACATCCCAAAGGAAATGAGTTCTAAATAATATCGAAAGTGTATTTTGGTTGTAGTTTATACGCTTTATTCACTTTTATGATCTAGGAATATATAGTTGATATTTGTTATTAATTACAACAAATACAAAATCAAGCTGCATATAAGTAACAGATCTAAACATCTTTTATAATTTATTAATTTTCTTCTGGTCACAAGTCATGTCTAAAGAAACCAATCGGCATAAAAATTCATGAAAATGTTATTGCTAATGGTTTAGATAGAATATGATAGATCTAATGTATTATAATTATTGGAAAAATGATAAAGAAGGATCAGTAAAGTTGTGAGTAGTTTATTATTTCATTATACAAATAATATATATTTGATTATTTTAACCATTATATATATATATATATATATGAAAACATATATAGACTATCTTTACCACACATTAGAAACAAATATAGATATATATTATATTATATATAATATAATTATTATATTATATATATATATAACTTATTAAATTTTATGCACAATATTTAAATATATTAATAAGTAAAATTAATAATAAATTAGATTACAATTATATATAAATAATAGATATATAATTAATTATAATATATGATTGAAATATATTAATATAATTAGTATTATATAATTATAATTTTACAATTGAAATGATATATACAAAACACTTACATACTGGCATATTAAGCACCATATTCAATTAATAATAATATATTAATAATTAAATTTAATCATATATAATAAATAATAATTAATAATAATTTAATATACATAATTAATATTATAATTAATAACCATAATTTTAATTAATTAATAATATAAATAATTAAATAATATATTAATATAATTAATAATATAATACCAACTATAATTAATAATCCTGATTACAAATGAAATAAATTTGTTTAATTAAATAATTATATATGATTGCGTAAATTTTAATTATATTCTTTATCGAGTTATCAATGCCAAGCAATTAATTATTTATTTTACTACTATATTATAATAATAAGAATTTTAATTGGCTTTTTCGATTAAATTATAGAATATTAATAATATATTATATAATTATATATATATTAATATATATATATGGCTTGGTCATGTGTAAAATAGTATGATGATTAGTATCGGTAGTCGGTTGGTTAATCAAATATGTAAAGTGGTGAGTGTGTTTGGGAATATACAACCGTATGGAGAGACCATAAGAATAACAGTGAGGATTTGATCTAAGTTAAAGGTAAATGTATGGGGAGATCAAGAAATATGATGTAAGTTTTGGCAGAGGACGATTTAATATAATGAAGTGCAAAATTGGGGTAGTAAATGGTGGGGTTTTGGTGAGGGGGGTATTTGTTTTCGTGTGTGTCTATAACTTGGGCCAGGGATGACCCTTATCTATTCTATAGCTCTTATGTTGTGCCTGCGAGTCTGATGATGTGACAGTGGGTGAGAGTTTGCCCGCATACGCCAGTCCGCGCGAGCCTTTACATTGACGCTTCTTCATCATGGTGGTGTTGGATCTTCTTCTTCTGACTGGGACGAAGTTCTCCCAATCATAACTCACTCTATTCATATCTCACCTCACTTTTGCCTCTTGTCTGGTCAGGCTGGCATCCGCATTGCGTCGCAGCCTTCACTGCTGAGGATTCATCTGTTTTATCAGTGTGTCACTACTGATGTTATAATTTCTTTTCTCTCCGAGTCTGAAAGACGTTTTGCTTTAATTCCGCCATGTCATGTTCGAGCTGTAACACCCTCTTTAGCCCCGTCCGTCAGTCACTTTCTGGGAACCACAAATACTAGAGATATCTATCACTCATAACTATTTGGTGTTTCTTAGTATGTCCTTTTAAATATCTTCACTTTATCTCTCTATTAAAATCTTGTGCTTCTGCTACCTTGAGTTACTTTATCACTACTGACAAGATTTCCCTGAGTTATTCCTATTTATTGACATATCTTTAGAACTGTAATTATTACTGAGACTGAGTTAAATATCTTCCTCATTATCACATAATACACTGAATGTTACCTCTAATATTAGGAAAGAATATTCATTTAGTTACAACCACTGATGGATGTAGTACCTTTATACTATAATCTGATTTTGGTAGAGCTGGGCCGATCATCCATTCACAATCTCAATACGATCTGGAGCACTTAAATTAATAAAACTCATCACAATAATATTACCGGATCAGTGTACCCTAACCAAATTTAGTTGTAACACACTGATCACTAATTAATCTCTACACTCTCACACTTAAGTATTACCTATTCTCATATCTCTTCTAATCTTCATTTATTTCATCCTCCAACCTAGATCGTCGGGTCGAGTATATTGGGTGATAGACGTATCATTTGAACCAATAAAACAGTATAAATCTCGTGTAATTTCAATCAGTTTATATGCATCACTCAACTCGCTACACCATCAAGTCCACAGTAAAAAGAAACCCAGCCTTCGTTTACTTTCTGCCTCCCTTATTGCTAACTCCAATGTATACATTAGTGTATGGAGCTTCGTGCCGCCAGCCTTCGAAATAATTGCCACCTAGAGACTTTCATCTCCGGGGCATTCCTGGATAGCTGTGAGTTAGGAGCATACTCACATTTGAGTTTCTGCGCAGATCGTTCAGGAGTGGTGCCTATAGCGGTTTTCCCATTCCTATGCGTCCGAGGTCGCTGACACACTAACCATATCTCTCCCCTCCACACTAAATACCCGTCTCAATTCGACATCCTCTGTTATTACACCTACTCCTTCTCGCTCTACAAACTCACATTTCTCTTCTTCCAAACATTCGTTTCTACGTAGTGGACATACGTCCTATTATCGGTGAGTGGTGCCTCGTCTATTTCCCATGTCTCATGGTCTTGGTCTCTATACGCACTATCTCTTCTCACCTTCAGGATACCCTAATCCGCTTATCCGACTGCAGAGCACGCAATCTCTTCCTTCATTCGATGACTTTGCGCAGGCGAGTGACATCCATTCAATTAACCATGTCTCACACATACTCTTGCATTTTATTTCCTCCTATACTCATTTGACTACACATCTTTCCCTGGCCTCCCTTTTCTCAAACACACCACATAATCTCTACTCTCTATATGTAGCTCGTGTTCTATTCTCCTCTCCTCTTTATTTTATAATTTGTTGACTCACTCATCTTTGCTAGCATAACTCCCCTAAGACTCTAGGACATGCATAACACACATAGAGAGTATTACGCATCCTATGAACCTCCTCTTATTCCTATATGATTTCAAATCGAGTCTTCTACTACTCACTAGAATACCAGAACACAGGTTTAGGCGAATATCTATCACTCTCTCGATGTCACTACGACATTATAGCACCACAACTCAGACGTTTCAAGTCACTTGTTACTATTCAGCGCCTAGCGCATTTTATAACTTGCATGCGCAGCCACCCTCCCGTCGCATGAGCTATCCTATGACCTGCAGCGTCTATTCATTTATTACACTCCCTCGCAGATTTGCGAGCCAGGGAGTTCCCTTTCTCTCCGATGCTGCGCAGAGCGATCACCCCGCTATATACCGATTCTATACTAATCACTTCTCATGAAGACTTCTTCGTATTCTTTCCAGCTTGACATTCATCTCATCGCTGTAACGAGTAAATCATCAGCATAGTGAGGACTGATCGCTCCAACTCGCACCACCTATCCACACCCTCATAACTCACACTAATAGATGCACGTCTCTACTCTTTCTATCATATACACTATCTCTCTACAGCTCTCACCTTGTACTATCACCTACATTCTTATCTCCTACCTTCTCACTTCACTCTCACTCATTATCACTCATCACATGCTATATCTCTGTGTGTATGCGCTGCTGAGCGGCAGGACAACGGCTTATTGAGAGGGAATCCGTATATATAGATCGCTATCTATACTATACATATCGATACGAGACCTGCGTAATATGTATACGAGATATTCTACACGCGATTTGATCTCCCGTCCTTATTGAATAGTCTATCTCACGAGTGAGCGACACCACCATTTTCTCTGCTCATGCGTGGAGGCTTGACATTGCTTCTATTATCGCTTGACTGGGTATGATGTGCGTATTCAATGTATGAGTATCACCGCATCTCCACTATACAAACAATAGGCATCTAACCTATATGCTGTATGTACCGAGTGAGGCTTACATCCCATAATCTCCTTTTCTTCGAGCGCCTAGCTATTTAATTCTTAGAACTTTCTTTACCATTGCATCCATTGACACCATAATTATTATCTTGGCTGTTTATCAGTTCGAGAGGGCGTTCATCTCATTCTTCTGTTTCTCTGTCACATAGTGTTCTCCGGGTCTGCATTTTCTCTATCTCTTTTTGCATTAACTTCCTCATCTTAGATATATTCACCTGATCCACCTCCCTGCCATATAACACCTATTTACATTCTCATTCACTAACAATGCACTGATGATCGATGCCCAATCAATGTCTATTCACCTCCCATTATTTCAATCACTGACCTCAATACCCCCGCCGCTGTTGTCATTATATACCATTAACAAACCTCTTATAATTATTGCGTACTATTCTGAGCTCTTCACTTCTCTCTACTGCTCTATTATTCTCCTCGATTGCATATTTGTGATAAGTCACAGTGGTGAAGGGTGTCTGATATCCTTGTGAAACTCACAATTATTCCTCAACTCACTCTCAACAACTTATTACCTCTGCAACACTCACCACTTCTTGTCTAACTCTTCTATAACTTTATTATCGACGTGCGTCTCTCTGATGCTCTATCCTCTGACAAGCAATACTCTTATACTAGACCTCTATGAGCACCTTAATAACATAAGCAAAAATGGGTCTTGGTAAACCCTCACATCACAAGGTACTCAAGGATACCTTCCCTACAGGGACCACTCTCAACAAGAAAATTGCAGTTTATTCTGCTTCTATATGACTTAGATTCTTTATTTACCTATCTCGCATCCTACTCGCGTCAGCTTATTCTCCACATAGTCTCATCCGTCCTTACGCTTGGAGTACACTTATGAGCTTTCAATATGAGGGTAGGGAGGCTATTGAGATCTCGGTGTTTTCCGTCGTCCCCCGGACTTTTATAGGTCATAGTGTGTGTATAGCTATAAGTTCAGGCCAGGTTATAAACTCGTTCTCCAGTTATAACGTTCCTATTATCTGACCACTCTCGAACCCCTTACGATAATCATATATGATATCGATCGTTCATTGGTTGCTATTGATTCTATCTATCAGTTAAGTAGATAAAAGTACCGAACTTTATTATTAATAACGCGCTGAGTGTAGGTGCTCGAGGGACTAATATTTAAATTACCTTACGCGGTCGGTGCTCTGAAGGTGAAAAATATCTCTACGGTACTATAACTCATCTTTATTATGAATAATGCACCCTCAATTAGGTAACCGGGGCTGCTCGGGCTGCATTATTCATCCCAACCTAATCTACCTGGGAGGTATGCACGTCATTTGAGTGTGATACCTTTCGCATACTATGCGGGGTAAGCAGTATTACATCACAGGACTATTAGTTTTGAGGCTCGAGAGTTAATAAGTATTTCGCAATGTGACAATTAGGCTTATAAATTTGTCTATCCATTTCTTTTTTCAACTTTATCATCTATAATCTATCTATATATATAACTATCTTGTTATACTGTTAGCACGTTACAATTATACTCCTTCTTTATTACTATAACTTACTATATCTATTACAATTACTTGTAATATATATATACTGTGCTCTAACCCTAATCAATACTCTTATACTAATATTTATCTATTTCCTCCTTCATTTTGCTTACTTATATTATAATATAATATATTTCATTATAATATATATATTATATATATTATATATTTATACTATATATTATATATATAATATATATATATAGTATGTAGGTATAAGTATATATATAATAATATTATATATATACTCTGAGCAGCCTGTGAAAAATCTGTTCTTAATGTTCAATGAATTTTCGATAACTAAAGAATGAGAAATAAATCATTGCAGATCGTAAACCTAATGATTGCACACATTATGGGCACAAAATTAGCATCCTAATTCAAAGTTAGTTGGTTTTAATTGTATAAAAATGCAAGAAGAGAAGTAAATACCAAAAGTCGCCTCGTGTGCAGTGAGCTGCAGAGGAGCAAAATAGTAATACTGAACTAGACTGTAGAGAAAGTATGAATCAGCGTAAGGTCAGAGCACAAAAAGTGATTATGATATTTCCAAAAAGTGATTGTGTATAAGAAAATGGAAAAAAAAGGCCCAGGTTAAACTAAAATGAGCAAGTAGTGAATATGTGTGCCTTAATGCTGAAATTTTAGAGTACAGGAATGTAGAGAACACTTGCACATACATCTACTGTCCTCTCATGTTATCAGTGTCCTCCTTTAAAAATTTGTAATATTGAAAAGTATTTATTCTATTTATTTTGGGAATATGCGAGCGAGCACTATTATTTTACCCTAGTTTTAAAAGGAACACAAGATTAGGTTAGCTTTTTCTTATGTCTATGGCGACTATGCACAGTTTAATAACTATAAAGCTTTTAGTTCTGCGCGTTCAATAGGTTTTTCAATATATATTAATGATGATTATATTCAGTTGGAATAATTATATTATATTGAGATAGCCAATCATTATATATATCTTGCCCCAATGAATGATATGAGGCCTCAAATTCTCCTTCTGTCACCATGCAAATAGTTATAAAGCACAATATAAATGAGTTATTATATAAATATATAAATTGTTAATAAAATATAGTATAGCTAATATTCATATCATTACTAATTTTGAGCACCTTGGAATTAATTCTATAAAAACTAATAGTAAATAAAAAGTGTTTAAAATACACCGGCAACATATTTACTTATCTTTATCACTGGTAACCCCTTATCCTTCCTCTCCTTCCTCCTTTTCTCTTCTAATTCATTTTACTTTTCTGTACTGGCAATGCTGTTCTCCAAAGACAAACTTGGATTTATTTTTAAGACGTAATGTGCGTACAAATAATACACACGTGTGATAAAAGAAATCTGAATTTAAATTTTCTTAGTCTGCAGTTGAAAATTGCAAAATTGTGCAATATAACTTTTGATTAAAAAAATTAAGTGATACAAGGTCTGGTCAATATCAAATAAGCCCAGATTGGCCATCTCTGTTAAATGCCGACGTTTATGACGATGTGTCGTAGTATTTAACATGTTCACCCAGAAAATCTAGGAAGATTCGATCATCAAAATTCTACTTACTATTTGAGAGCTATAAAAAGAAGTTAATATTAGTATCCATATCATTATTGTGTCAATCTGACTTAAAGAACCTAGACTATGAAAAACGTTTACGGTACGGTACTGTCATTGGTTTGACTCTTTTGTTGATGCAAATGTAACTGAACCATTGGATCATGTGTAAATATGAAACTATCCTTACAGGTTCCACAAAATTCCAATCAACGTCTGTTTTAATGGTACATACATTTCTTATTTGTTTTATTTTTCAAATGAATCTTTTGGTAAGTTTAATATATATATAATGAAATAGTAAGGGTTGAGCATCTTTTTGGAAACACACCGGTGATATATATATATATTCATATATATAATATATAAAAATATATATAGTATTAAGAAGATTATATTATAATATATATATTAATATATATATATATATATTATATATCTATATATATATATATAGTATATATATTATATTATATATATATATATATAATTATATTATTTATAGCTATATGTCCAGCGTGAGACTATAATGATATATATATATTATATGTATTAATATATATAGTATTTTTTACTTATTATTGGAGAGAGATAGATAATATATATATATAATTAATATTATATATAATATATAATTATATATATATATATTAATATATTATTAAGTATTTATTTATTTACGCTGAGTATATTTTAATTAGTTTTGAGATAATGGTACGATTTCCAAATTTGTCCGGGTGCCTGAGATTTCCAATATCCAGTCAATAAGGTGTCGATTGCTCACGTATTCTGAATTCCGCATTATGTCCGTATATTAATATCTAATATTATTATATATATAATATATTAATATATATATATATATTATATATTTATATATTATATAATATATATATTATATAATATATATATATATATATATCAAGTCATTAGCCGACATGTCTTGGAATTTCCCTTAAATGGGGTAGGGTGCCGGAACCCCAGGCTATATATATATATATATACTATATATATAGTATATTATATATTTATTATATATATATATTAATTATATATATATATATATATATATATTAGGGTGTGCTCGAATATTCGGCAAGTATTCGGTAATCGGCCTATTCGGCCAAAATGCCGAATATTCGGTATTCGGCTTTTTGCCGACTATTCGGGCCGAATATTGAGCTTTATATACAATAAATTACGTCAATAAAAAAATATTAAGTATTTTCATTTATTAATTGAAATTTTTAGAAATTTATTTTCCCCAAAATAAAAATTATAGCCAGATTTTAGTAGGCAATATGGCTGAAAATCTTTGGGTCATTTTGTCAGATTCATATAAGGCCTTTTGACATTTTCAATATTCTAAAAAATAGAAATTTTTCATTTAGTCATACGGGATAATGGAACAAACATGGTAGCTGGTATAGGGGAGAGTGGCTTGCTATCAATTTCATGTTTTATTCACAAGTTGCAACTAAGCATTCACGATTCAATATTATGTCAGGAGTCTGTTAAAAGATATTTTATTACTTGCAGAAGCAATATCCTCTCATTTTCACCATTCAGCTACGGCAGCTGCAAACTTTAAAACTTTACAGATGCAGCTGAAATGTCAAACCAGCATAATTAATTTCAAGACTTTTCCCTACAAGCACTGGAAAAGATACTTATTGATATGCCTATAAAAGTTGTTTGAACAAAAAGTTCCCATATCCATATATACGCTGCTTGAATGCAATCAGAAAATGATTAAACTGATTTTCAGTGCAAAATTATTCCATTTACTTGACCATTTGATAACATCACTAAAACAAGCATAACGTGAGTAAACAGTCGCCCAAGTGAGTCCCTTCCACTTTTAAAGCATCAAATCCTATTTTTAAACTAAGGCAATTAAAACAAAAGCTTCAAGTGGAATAATTACACTCGTTGAAGAGCTTTAAGAAATCAGTAGAAAAAAGACTTTTCTAAGTTCCTATGTGATAAATCTTTGTGTGATAGCTACTTTCTTAGATTTGAGTTCAAGTAATTTTTCAACATTGAATCAGTGAAATCAGTAAGAAAATATTGTCCGTTGAGGGCATGGAAGAAATGCATGAAAATTGAGCTCCTGACTCTTCTGCTGAGAGTAATTTGGGGAAAGTGGGGAAAAGGAAGCTGAAGGTTTCACCAATTCACTTTTTTGAAATGATTGTTGAGTTAGAATAATGGCATCAGAAACGTACATATCAGCAGGGATGATCCAAGTGAAAAAAGAATAAATCCCATATTTTTCTGGACGATGTGGATTATTGTATCATAAAAGTAAAAGGCCTACATACGGATTAAACATCAAGAATAACAAATATATAAGTTTGCCTACTTGACCAGTGAAGACAATGATATTCCCTTCAATTGGTGGAAAAACACTGGAAATAGTTTTATGAATTTCAAAAAAACTAGCAACATAAAAATCTTTCAGCTCCACCGTCATCAGTCGAAAGTGAAAGAATAATTTGAGAACAGGAGGAAATATTATGAAACCACAAGAAATAGGTTATCCCCGGAAAATTGAGGAACTGCTAATGTTTCATGTCATTTTAAAACACTTAGAGCTTTCAAATGAAGTTTGTTTTAATATTTATACTACGAAACTTTTCAATTTTCTTTAGATTTTATTTATTTTTATCATGTAAGTTTTATTAGGTAAGAAATAGTTATATTTTTGTTTTTATTAACATAATTAATAATAACACTGGTAAACATGAAATTCTTGACGGGGTTTCCCGCAATTGATTATTGATGATGCTGATTCCAAAATATTTAAATCGGTATTTTGCATATCACAAATCGATTTGTGAGATATTGTGTGTAATTTTAAATTTTGTAAAATTTTATTGATTTTTACCTTTTTCAAGAGGGTCTTTCACATATTAATAATTATATAATTCATATATTTATATATATATATATATATATATATAATTATATATATATTATATATATATATTATATTATTATATATATATAATTATATAATATTATATATATATATATATATATATATTATATATATAATATAATATATATCTATATATATATATATTATATATATATTATATTATATATATATATATATTATAATTAGTCGGCCATCATTTTGATATCCCACCTTAATGGTAACGGTCCCTTCCTAACTTTAGATTTGATGGAAAAGCGTTCAACTCTGCTCATCACTAACATCGCCTAAGTTATCCGGGCAAGGTAAAGGTAGAGAAAATGTAAAGTAGTTCAACTTTATACTCATTCTACATCCATGAGAACTTTTCAATTTTCATTTAATAAAGTTGCACCTGTAGCAATTTAGTGGTTCTCGGCTTCCTGTTTTCCCGACATCAGAAAATTTCTGTGATACATCTGAAAAAGCATTCCAAGATCTTGCCTCTAACACATTCATTGTTTAGCAAAGCCGCATCACGGGGAGTGTTTCCGTATGCCGTGTTGGTCCATCAAAAATATCTCCTATTCTGTTTTTTCTAAACTGTCTGTCACTTCGTGAAACCAGTAAAAAAACAGTTTAGCAAATAATTCAGCGGAAGCATTCACCATCATGGTCTCAAAGGGCCTTCACAAAATTGTTTGCATCAAACAAGTTTTTATGTGTAGTGGAGCAGTGAGAGGATGATTGTTTTCTTACTCTGTAACAGTGGTTCTAACGTAGAATGTTCCCTGTCCACCTGGCGTCATGGTATTTCCCTCGGTGGCCATTCTCAATCTTGGTCCGTGAATCCTTTGCCGCTGTCCGCTGTCCCAATATGCAAGGTAAAGAGCGGATTTTTGGTGAAACCTGCTTGACTGACGCGTAGCAAAATGTTTATCCATTATTGAATGGTACGTAACGCATATTGTACCCTATATGACCTGATAATTGTAGCCTCCTCCAAACTGTTTATGATTTTTTGCATACTCCTTCTCGTCCGTACTGAGTACCCTATTGGAACCGAAAAGCATACTGTTGCCGTTGTGTAACACACACTTTAACTTTAATCTGCTCTTGGAAGTGTCAATAAACAGTCGCCAACTCACCTGCATCGTATGCTGGGAGTCCCATAGCGAGAGTAGGCCTGCCATCTGACTGGAAGAGGCTCCGCAGCTCTGCTTCTCTGTTACGAATAAAATGTTACTCTTGTGCCATGGTCACGTAGTCATTTTCATGCAACCTCCGAAGCCAACAGCTTAGGACACACTTTCGGCAAATTACAAGACTCTCAATTATAAGAACTGTTCATGATTTCACGCCTGGGTTGAACGAATGACGGACCCATTCCGACTGTATTTTCAGATGGATGATAACATGCATCCAGGTCATTGGCTCCACAACATGTAGACGTTACTAAATTTACACATGCTTCCTCGAATATCGACCGCAGTAAAATTGCTGCACTGTAGATATTGCGGAAGGTAACGTCTATACAGCCTACATAGTGCGCACATAAATTTTGTCATTCCTAAGGAATTTGCAAAATGGGGATCCATGATTGCACGAAAACGGGATGTGATAACAGCAAATCCGAGAATATAAGATCAGCACCTCCGAATTACTGTATATCTGCTACAAGAAGTCCATCCAAGAAAAATTTCAACCTTTTTTTTTTTGTTATACAGCAGTGAAAGTTTTCTTTATTTTTTCCCTAAATGGGATGACGAACTTTGAAATAACTATTCGGCCGAATGGCGACGGTATTCGGCCGAATATTCGGTATTTCGCGCCGATATATTCGGTAGTTCGGCTTTTTCACGTAAAAAAAATTCCGGGCCCCCGGGGCAACATCCTAATATATATATATATATTATATATTTATTATATATATATATATATATATATATATATAATATATATATATATATTATATATATATATATATATATTATATAATATATAATATATATTATATATTATATATATTATTATATATATAATATATATATAATATATATATATATATATATAATAATATATATAATTATATATATATATATATATATTATATATATATAAATATATATATAATATAATTATATATATATATATATAATTATAATATATATATATGCCTAATTTTTGCTAAATCAACTAATTTTAGAAATTTAAACCTATAAATTAACGTTATAGAATTTCTCTTATATCTTATCTTTGCTAAAGAAATAATAATAATTTACTTACTTTTTTATTTATTTTAACCACTGAAAAATAACAGCAAGTATTTAAAAATCTTACAATAAAGAATGAACAATTTTGTCAATTTTTTGTTGTAAAAAAAATTCCTTCTTTAATTTACTAAAAGTAAGAGCTTGAAGCCAAATTATCATTATTATTTGTAGTCAAAGCCTGACTCTTAAATTGTAGTGCAAAAACATTAAAATTTCCCCAACTTA
The DNA here is from genome assembly GCA_015478945.1 of Trachelipus rathkii. Lineage (NCBI taxonomy): Eukaryota > Metazoa > Arthropoda > Malacostraca > Isopoda > Trachelipodidae > Trachelipus > Trachelipus rathkii. The sequence continues at coordinate 20,365 of JABUQX010066392.1, forward strand.
CCCTTCAATAAATTGATCCTCCAATGATGAAGAGTCTTTCACTTTCCAAGGGAGAGGGAAGCGAGCTTAAATATTTATATCAAGGACAGACAAAGCTGAAAAGGTATCCATTTATTCGATGGACCACCATTGTAAGGGACTTTGTGAATTTTTAATAAGTTTCAACATTTTTATTATTGGCTCATTTCTAACTTTTGTATAACATCTCATATTTTCATATTATAATGTGTTCTTTCTCCTGAGGAATGAGTTTCTTTGCTGTTTTAAAGTCTTTTTCTATTTAAAATTTGCCGAAAAACAGCAAATTCAAAAACACAAGTTAAAAACTATTATCTTTCCTGTATCAGTTTTTTTTTTCGTCCATTCTGTTGATAATGGAGAAAGAAATCTGAAGATTGGTTTAAAAGTAGTGAAACCTGTTTTCCTTTCCTTTTTATACAACAATATATCTTCGCACATCATTGCTTAAGAATATCTTCCACTTTTTTTATTGCCATATTCATCGCTCAAAGAATGTAGTTTGAGATCCCGTATTCTGTCCACAAACGCACAAGATTCTTATCAGAAAAGTAAATGCTAAATCAATTTTTTACTGAATTTTTCCATGATGATACTGTAGACCCAAGTCCCCCAAATAGTCCTCTTTTTCTGACCCGTTTCAAAAAAAAAAAAAAACTGCAAATCACTTTCATATTTGGGATTATTGCCGATGCCATTGATTTCCTTGTGGCTCAAGAAATTTGTACAATCGACAATTTTTAAAGTATTTTTAACAATTTTTCAAGAACTTTCCATTGATTTGTTTATAAGCAATGCCAGGTTTTGAATGATCACTGCAATCTGAAATGAAGCCGTCTTTGTTCAAAATTCCTAGGAAAAAGGCATATGAATACTGGCTATTCCATCTGGTTTGCATACCCTGAATAAATCTGTGCTTCGAAATATTGTCTTTGAAATATCATAAAGATCGAATAAAAATTAAGAATAACAAAGAATACCAAAGAATCGGTACAATTTTGTTGATTCCGATTCCGATTCCTGAAAAACAACCGATTCCTTCGATTCCGATTAATAGTCCCATCGCCAATATATATAATATATATATATATAATATATATGAGATATATATATTTATATATAGTATATATATATAACTATATATATCATATATAGATATATATATATTATATATATATATATATAATAGTATTATATAATATATATATAGTAATATATATATATATAGTTAAATATATATGACAAAATTAAAATTATTTTCTTAACATTTCTGAAGTTGCTTAGTTCTCATATGCCGCTAAAAATTAATAATAAGTCATACAAAAATATTTTGAGTTACATAATTCTTCATAAAATTTTTGCTCTTGCATTTTTTAATAATATATAAAAAACTTTATTGCAACTACTTTTCAATTTTTCTCCCATTAAAAAAAGAAAAAAAAAATCTATTAGAATATTATACAATTCTACTTAATAAAACATTTGTAATTACACAATTTAACTATTAAGACCAAGAAATGTGGCCTACAAAGAGGCAATATACCGTAATCAATAAATGAAAACAAAATTAATTGCAATTTATGATGACCAAGATTAAATTCATTACCAAAGAATTTCAGTTAGCAAAAGAAAATTTAACAAGATTAAGGCTTTAATTTCATATAATATATATATATATATATATATATATTATAGTATAACGATTATATATATATTATAATATATATATATATATATTATATATATATATATATATATAATAATAGATAATATTTTAAAATATATAGATTTCCTTATTATTATCTATATATATATAAAACGTATATAATATAGTATATAATATATATAGTATAGTAATATATATATATATATAATTATATCATAATATATATAATAATATAATATTAATAAATATATAACAATATATAAATTATATAAAATAATATATATATATATATATATACTTTAAAATTAATATATATATATAATTATATATATAATATATATTTATATATATATATATAATGAAAATTTGTTGCGAAATTATTATAGATTTAGAAGAATAAAAGAGGGAAGGGTGACCCCAAAATATTTTCTTACCAACTGCTGAATTTGAGGAGTGAGCTATTGAAGCCTGAGGCTCTAATATACATCTTAAATGGTCTAATCCTCCATTTTGAGTAATGGAAAAGCCTAAAAGTCGTTCCATTGACCCCCATCTATATTCCATTTCCTTATCAATGGATTGAATGTCAGCAAAAGCAGCCCTGGCAGAAAATTAAGAAACTACATTGTTGATTAAGAATAAGAATTTGTACAGAAATACTGGAGATTAAATATAAATGAAATTTTTCTTTTAAAAATAAACAATTTCCATAAAAATATAAACATGTTATTAATACTAAATCCTTTTCTCATTAAAGTACAGATTAAGTGGTTGAGGTTTAAGTTATGCTTCTACTTAAATACCATCATGATGAAAGCAGAGATTGAGAAACATCTGAAATTTAAGTCGTTTTGACTTGAACATTGTCTTTAAACCTTTTATTACCTTGAGAAGTGTATACCCTTTTTGTTCAAATATTATTAGCTTCTTTGCTTCATTTACAAAGGACTTTCCTTAGCCATTTTTTCCCTTGTTTCCGTTACACCAACTATCTGTTTTCCTCATTAGCCAAATTTATTTTTTTATAGGCTTCCTCAAGTGATTTTACTTGTTATATTTGAAACAAATATATTAGGTTTTAACATTTAGAATTTTACTACTTTTTGGCAGTCTTTTTTAGTTAATTGACGATTTTTTTTAAAATGTTTGTGCCAATAACAAAATATTTAATGAAGGGCCTCAATCCTTGTATGCATGCATGCTCAAGGATGTCGCAAATAGGAAAAGTTTGGGAACCACTGGTTTAGATAGTAAGTTGTTGACAAAGAAAGTTGAGTGGGTCTACTCTTTTCCTTTTTGAATTTCTATCACGGCCTGATGGGGGGGGGGGGTTAATTATTGTTCCCAAAGATCTTGCAGATTTTTTCATCTTGACTTTTAATTCAATTTTATAATTCATGTCATAGTACGTACAATAAACATTATAAAAACATTTTCTTTTTTTGCTATTTTACTGTTATAGTTTAATTTTGGCTTAAGTATTATTTACATACATTTGTAACAGCTTCTACTTTAAATTTAAGTCATTACAAATATCTTCAAGTGCCCAATAAATTTAAAATTTTTAATCTTATTGTTTTCTTTAGACCTGGAGCTTACTCTTCTAAAATACACAATGATAACACTTATTTCTTAATGTTAAATAATTCCTTAACCTCTAAATGTTGAATGATGAACAAAGGTTATCAGAATTATCTTGAGGAATGGTCAAGGAGAAACCAGATTTGATAGCAAATTGAAATAACAATGAACATGCACAAACAAACACACACAGGCATGAACGACTGAATAAATACAAATGCATCTGACCACTAAAAATGTACACAGCTAAGTCACTCCCTCACTGAACAATTAGCAGTCCATTCTTATTTACTCAAGAACATCTTGTCACTTAATAATGTGAAAATAGAATTATACAGCTGAACAACTACACTACACTTAAATTTCAACATATTGAAATTTAAATTGTAAAAATAATTTCTTATATAATTTGAGTTTTATATAACTGGTGGCGAAAATTAAAACTTGACTGCGAAAAACTAATATTAAAGTGTTTCATATTGAAATGGGCAATTTCAAAAAAAGCAGAAAAGTAGAATTATATTATAATAGATTTAGGTGTCTTATAATTGACGTTTTTTGAAATATTATCAATTAATTTTATATGTTATTTTATTAATATATCAACAATATATGTATATATATTTTCACGCATACTTGATTTATTTAATAAAATAATTATTTTAACTTTCTAAAATGAAAATCATTTTTTTACTTAATAATATTTATCAACATTTAGATATTATTAGAACTCTTAAAATAGTTACGATTTATTTAATACCTATAATATCAACATTATATTATGATAATTTTAATTTGGTATATATCTTTAAAATTAGGTATTTTTTAACCTGTGATAATTTTCAAGTACATTTGTATAAAATAATTATATATATATATTGTTAGTTTTTTTTATTGTAATTGTTCTATAATTATTTACCAAAGTTTGCTTTGTGAATTTAATAAATAGTATTTAAGATGTCTTTAAATTGTACGATTTTATATTATTCGGTGTGTAATTTATTATTGAAAATTTTCAATTATTTGTTATTCTATTATTCTCATAAAATTATTATTCATTAGTTATTTAAAAAATACCTTTTTAATAAAAAATTTAACACTGAATTGTTCGACGTACTATTTTACTATAATTTCACAATCGCGCGTAGAACACACGATTATTATCAATCGTAACGATTATTATTTCCTTAATATTCTCATACACAATTTAAATAAATTATATAATGGGAGAATGTCTTATGGTCATCATTTTTATTAAACGGTATATTCATTTGGCAATCAGTTCAAAAATAAAGTTTTTGAGTTAAATGTACTTTTAAATTTCAAAAAGCATGAAAAAAGAGATATTTAAATTATACAATTAGTATTATA
>JABUQX010066392.1:27500-34879 GCA_015478945.1 Trachelipus rathkii
TAACTTCTATATAAACAATTACGTCTATTAATGCTTAAATTTTTTACACACATTACAATAATTAGAAAGTAAAAAGTCTTCAAAAGTAACGATTTTCCCTAAATTTTCAAAAACATTTGATAAATTATTTTGGTTAATACTTAAAAATTGAGTTTTTAACCAAAAGTTTCTAACATATATTCAGCATTTGAAAAATAATGTGTTTCATTTAGAATAATGCACAAATTAAAAAAAGCGTAAAAGAGAATTTATTAATTACTGACGGATGTCTCTTAAATTGACGTATTTTTTAATGACATATTATTCATAATTTTGTTTATTTTATATACCAAATATTAATTTCATTAGTTGTATAAAAAACCCTGTTTTGAATAACACATTGATAGCCCCAAAAAGTATACGTGCTTCTAGATGCACCTAATTCTGAATGATATTGCTTTTTAGATTAACTATTAATAAATAAACTTAAGAGAGCTAATTTTCAAGCACTTGTGTGGTCAAAAGATGATGAAGCAAATCCGGTCATCCCTAATACAGTTGGATACGGCTGGTGTGTGGAAGAAGCAGTGCTTACCCCTGTTATGTGTAAAAAACCATGTGCCCAGGGATTCCTTCTGAAACTGATTAAATGTTTATGTGTGAAGAACCAATCTTCATCACCTTACAAGTGTTTAGCAAGCAATCTGCCTTGCACAGAGAAGCGTAGTTGCAATGCCGATAACTCAACATTTGATAATTAATTTATAGCCACCCGATTACACGGCTATTTTTAGCAATTTGTGTAAAAAATAATGGTTTGATTGAAATGCAATTCAAAAAGCTGAACCTCCAACTTGTAATGAGTTTAGGGTCTGAATTGAGTTTTTAATGAATTCAAGTATTTGTTGTTTTCTTATATATTCCAAATCATTCATTATTGTGAAAAACCTGTTTTAATAAAATTTTTAAACTTCTAAAATTATTCTCAGCTGATTTTCAAACATACAAATTTAGAATCTTAAAAGTACAATTTTTCTTATTTCAACATTACAATATTTGGTAAATCTAAAATGAGTTTAATCGGGGTATTTTCAGTCATTTGGAAAAAAATAATTGTGAATTCTATGAATTTTTAAGAAAATGCGAATTTATAATAGTTTAGGTTGGTCTTAATGACGTTTGTAATGAAATTTCAATATTGTTTTATATACCAAATATTATCTTAGTTTTGAACATTTTTTTGTTATATTAAAAATTTTAAACTTCTAGAACTTTTACGCTTTTTAAAATGAATTTTCAACATTGCATCTTAGAACTCTTAGATCACAAGATTTTCCAGCTCTGTCAACATTTATAATTCTAGAATTTTCGAAAATGAGTTGTTAAGGGATTGTTTAGCAATGAAAAAATATGTTTCATTAAATCAATTCTGGTAGAAATATATTTGCAATTTGTTTTATAGTTTTATGTTTAAAAACACTGACTTTGTAAAATTATATTTGGTTTTTTTATATATCCAAAAATTTAAGCAGACAAAGCTGGGTTAATAAAAAATTAAGCCTTCTATATTACCTTTTCTTTTAAATTTTCACATACACTTAATTTAAACTCTTAACAAAACTATCATTTATGACAATCATTTGAAATATTTTGTAAATTCTTAAATTGCAATCCCCAAACAGTATTAATGTATTAATTGATAAAAAATCTTGAAACTAACATGACCAAAGTGAGCAATTTTGTTAATATTTTCAATGTGTCTTAAATTGAACGTTTTTTATGAAATGTCATATTGTTTTAATATATCAATATTTGTATGAGATTGAAAACTTTTAAAAAAGTCTACTCTAAAATTAGCTTATCTTAAATTTAACAGTACATAATTTAAATCTTAAAAGTACAATTTTCCTATTCAACATTTTAAATTGTTAAATTCTAACCATATAGAACTTAAACAACAAATGGTGAATTGTACTTTCATACCACCAACCATTGCATTGAAACTTGAAAGCATTCAACAAGCATACTTTATAATAGTTTTAGTTGTCTGAAATTGACGTTTTTAAGTGAAATATCAATATTCTTTTATAGGTATCAAAGATTCATTTATTTCACGCTTTTATCCTTATATGAAAAAATTAACTTTAAAATTACGATTTTTCTTAAATTTCACATTAAGCACCAATTAAAATGACTCTTAAAAGTACGTATTTTCCTAAATTCATAACATATGAATATTAATTGGCTATATTTCTTAAGAATTGATTTTTAACGGATGTTTTTAGCATCTAAAATATAATGTCGTTTCATTGAAAATTGCAATTTCAGAACATAGAAAAAGCGAATTTGTTAATTAGTGTTGAGGTTCTCGTTAAAATTACGAATTTTTAAACAATGAAATTTCAAATATTTTTTTTCCCCGAGTACCAGTATTTCAAGTAGTTGGAACCTGTTTTAATAAACAAATTTTAAACTCTAAAATTACCTTTTTCTCTAATTTCTACATTAACAAATTTAGACTCTTTTAAAGTATAATTTTTCCTGTAATTTCAACATTGTAAAATTTATTTAGTTATTTTTTAAAGGATTTCTTAAAGGGATTTTCAGCAATTGAAAAATAATGTGTTTCTATTGAGAGAGGTCAATTTCAAAAGCAGTAATATGCGAAATTGTTATAGTTTTTAGGTGGTCTTAATATTGACGTTTTAAGAAGTTCAATATTTGTTATTTAATACTACAATAAATTTCATTAGTAGTGAAAAGCGTTTTAATAAATAAATTTTAACATCTAAATATTACACTTTTCTTAAATTTTCACATTTACACAATTTAAGAACTCTAAAAAACTACGATTTTTCTAAATTTCAACATTTGAAATTATTTCGGAATCTTAAAATTGAGTTTTTAACGTATTTTTCAGCATTTGAAAAAATATAGGTGTTTCATTGAAATGCAATTTCAAAAGAGCAGAAAGGAGAAGTTTAGGTTTAGCTATTTAGGTATCTCAATAGTACGAATTTACCATGATACTGCAATACTTCTTTAATTTATATATCCTAAATATATTTTATTAGAGTAGTGAAAAGCTGTTTTAATTAAAAAATTTTTACTTCTAAAATTTACGCTTTCATTAATTTTTCAACAATTACATAATTTAGAACTTTCTAAAGTACGATTTCCTAAATTTCATCAATCATTATGAAATTATTTAGCTATCGTGTGCTTGGTTTAACGGAATATTTAAGCATTGAAAATATAATTATTGTTTCATTTGAAATGCAATTTCAAAACAAGAAAGCGAATTGGTAATAGTTTTAGGGTCCCTAAATTGAAGCTTTTTTAATGAAATTTTTCATATTTTGCTTTCATATGCCAATATTTCAATGTTGAAACTGTTTTAAATAAGTTAGTTCTAAATTAACACTTTTTTTTTAAATTTTCACATTACAAATTTAGAACTTTTAAAGTACATTTTTTCCTAAATTCAAACATTTGAAATATTTAAGTCTACATTATAAAATTGAGTTTTTAACGGATTTAGCAATTGAAAAATAAAATGGTGTTCATTGAACTGCAATTAAAAAGCAGTAAAGCGAAATTATTAATAATTTGTTTAGGTGTCTTATATTGACTTTTTAATAAAATTTCACATAATTTGTTTAATATAACCCAAATTATGTCCATATAGTGAGTGAAGAACAAGTTGTTTTAAGCCTAAAAAATTTTAGAACTCAAAATACGCTTTTTTAATTTTTCACATTTACAGAATTTAAAACTCTTAACAAGTACGTGATTTTTCCTAAACCTTTCAACTTTAGAAAGTTAATTTGTAATCCTTAAAAAATTCAGTTTTGACGTTATTCACATTTCATTTTGAAAAAAATGATGACTTTTCATTTGAAATGCAATTTCAAAAAGCATGAAAAGCGAAATTTGTTAATTGTGTTCATGTGTCTTTCAATTGACGTGTTTTTTTAAGAAATTTCAATATGGTTTTTAATAATGGCACAATATTTTGCATTAGATTGAAATAGCCTGTTTTAAATAAAAAACTTACTCTAAAATTATCGCTTTTTCCTAAATTTCACAAAACGAAAGATTTAGAACTCTTAAAAGTTACGATTTTTCCTAAATCTATTTATTAAATTATTTGTAATTTTTAAAATTGAGTTTTTTACTGATTTTACTTTAAAAAAATAATGTGTGTCATTGAAATTGAAATTTCATAAAGCAGAAAAGAGAAATTTATTAGTTTAAGGTGTCTTAAATGACGTTTTAATGAAATTTCAAATAATTTGTTTTTTATATACTCAAACTATTTCATTAGTTTAAGCTCACTGCAACGAAATTTACATTATATCATTAAGTTATCCTTCGGTGTGGCGAGGAAAACATCTGTCCTATAAAAAGAAAACAATTGTACCTGATATTTCATGGCCATTTAAAATTATTTAAGTATTTTTAAAATTGAGTTTTTAACAGGGGTTTCCAGCAGCAAAAAACTGAAAAATAATCCATTTTACTGTCATTCAATTCAAATTGAAACGTAAGGTGCAAGTTGTTAATTTTTAGGTGTTATATGACGTTTTTAATGAAATTTCATATTTTTTTTATATACAAAATAATTCATTAGTAGTGAAAAGCTTTTAATAAAAAATTTGAAACTCTAAAATTACGCTTTCTTAAATTTCTCACATTAACAATTTAGTTAACTCTTAAAGTACACGATTTTCTAAATTCTAAACATTTGGAAATTATTTGTAATCTTAATGCAGGTTTTAACGTATTTTCAAACATGTGAAAATTTCCTGGTTTCAATGAAATGCAATTTAAAAAAGCAGAAAAAGATAATTTGTTAATAGTTTTTAGTGTCTTAAATTGACGTTTTTGTTATGAAATTTCAATATATTGTTTTCATATACAAATATGTCATTAGTTGTGAAATCCTTGTAAAAAAAATTGTAAACTTCCTATCTTTACGCTTTTCTTAAATTTTTCACATTACAAATTAGCAAACTGTTAAAAGATACACCACTTTTTCCTAATTTCCAACATTTTGAAAATATTTGTATTTCTAAAAATGAGTTTTAACGGTATTTTCTTAGCATTTGAAAAAATATTAATGGTCTCATTGAAATATGCCAATTTCAACAAAAACGCAATAAAGCGCAATTTGTATAATAGTTGTAGTTCTTAATCTTGACGTTTTTAATGAAGATTAATATTTTGTTTTTAATACCAAATATTTCATTATTAGGTAAAAAACTGTTTTAATAAAAAAATTTAACTTCTAAATTAAACGCTTTACTAAATTTTTCACATTTACAAATTGTAGAACTCTAAGTTTTGTACGGATTTGTCATCATTTCAATAACATTGGACATTATCTTTCTTAATTATTTTAAATGTTGTTTTTTATAACGGGGATTCATCATTTTAAAAATAAATCGTGTTACATAAAATGTTATTAGAAATTACCAAAGAGATTCTTTAAGTAAATTACCGTACTTCTAATACCGTTATCAAGCCTTCCTCATTTACGTGATATTTTTTCATTAATTTGAATACCTGTTTTTGAATAGATTTTAACTTCCAAAATTAAGCTTTTCGTCGATTTCAACATACTAATTTTAAAAACGTCTTAAAGAGTAACGATTTTCTTTCGAAATTTACGACATTGTGAAATTAAGTTGTAGAACTTTAAATATCTGATTTTTTAACGGTATTTTCAGCATTTTTGAAAAAGATTTATCGCTGTTATATAATTAAAAAGTACTTTCTAACCTCACCAAAGGGATTTGTTTTCCTTAGTTTTAATATTAAAACGTTTTGTTTTTATAAATATTTTTTTTATATTTTTTTTTCTTATATACCAAATATTCATTAGTTTTAAAAACCTGTTCTTAATAGAAAAAGTTTTAACTGTCTAAAATTATACGCTTATTTTCTGTTCATTTTGTCACATTACAAAATTTAGAACTCTCTTTAAAATGAAACATTTTTCTGTAGAGATTTCCAAAGATTTATCTCATGTTTTGATGTCACTCTTAGTGGAAGTTTTAATCAGGATTTTTAGCCATGAAAATTTGAAAGTCTAAATGTGATCACAACTAACAATTTCATGTCACAGCATAGCGAATTTGTAATTAAATAGGTGTCTTAAATTAGACGTATTTGATAAATTTCAATATTTGTTTCATATACCAAATATTTCATTAGTTGTGAAACCTGTTTAAATAAAAATTTTACTTCTAAAATTACACTATTTCTTAAATTTTCACATATAGATTCAAAACACTTAAAAGTAGATTTTTCCTACCTTTCAACCATTTCTGAAACATTATTTTTGTATTTTTCTTTAATTTTCATTCTTTATCGAATTTTTTAGCAACTGAAATAGAGTAGTTTTCATTGAAAGCAATTTCAAAGTACAAAAGGAATTTATTAATAGTTTAGAATATCTTAAAATGACTGTAACTCGTAATAAAATTTTATAACAATATGTATAGAGAAGATATTTCATAATAGTTTAAACCTATTTTTAATAACACAGCAATTTAACATTCTACACTATGTACACGGTTTTTTTTTTTTCTTTTAATTTTTCCATTACTACATTACATGAGAAGAAATTAGAATTCGCTAATACAAACTCGACATCTTTTCATCAATTTCATTCATACATTTGAAATGACTTTTGGACATTGCTTAAATTTCGAGTTTTTAACCGGTATTTTCAGCTATTTGAAATATATGAGTTTTCAATGTAAAACTCAATTAATACTAAAACTGAAAAGCTAAATTGGGTAATGCGTGCATGTCACCATGTTCTTTAAAATTGGAACAGTTTTTTTTTTAATGATTTTCAATATTTGTGTTTTTTAGTAATACCGATAAATATCTTTCGGATCATACGAATTTGAGAAAACTACCTGCTTTGAAATAATCGACATCTAACCTCTCTCTAAAGGTTAGTATATATTCTCTCCTGCCATTTTTCAATCACGATATATTTAGGCTTCCGGATTATACAGAAAATTAGACTCGTTACTAAAAGGTTAACGATTTGTGATTTTCTAAATTCAACATTTGAAATAAGAATATTTGTAAATCTAAAAAATTTCGAGTTTTTTATGTTCTAATAACTGAGAGAGTTTTAGCTGTTAGTATTTAAAAAAATAATGTGTTTCAGATGTGTGATATGGGTTGCAATTTTTTCCTCAAAATAAGCAGAAAAGGGCGAAATTTGTATGATTGATTGGTGTTTCAGGTGTCCTTAGAAATTATGGAACCAGTTTTTTTTATTATTCTTTGAAATATTTTTAAGTTGCATATATTTCTCCATCAATTTTATTTGCTTTTCTATTCTTAACACCGAGTTTTTGTTCAGTTACTTTGTT
>JABUQX010066393.1:15000-17500 GCA_015478945.1 Trachelipus rathkii
CTGGCGAGGGTGCTTTCAAGGTGGTGGCACTCGGGCAGCGACCAGAATCACGCGTTCGCCGCTACGGTATTAGAAAAAGAGATAAAAGCACCAGCATCGCGCCCGCAAAGATTAGAGGGTCAAGCGAACTAGAAAGTACAGGAAAGTTTATAAGTCTTTTTGCCTTTGACTCGACCTTATCCAAAAGCCGGGTGAAACCTGAGCCCCCCAAGATATGAGGAGAGTATAGATAGACAAGGGCGGATGAGGACCTTGTATAACTGGAGTAACTGTGAAGAGGAAAAAAAGTCCCGCAGTTTAAACAAAAGAACTCCCAGTTTCTTTGAGCCGCCCTAGCAACCCATTGTGATGTGAGGTTTTCCAAGACATTTTTTTTGTTTATGTTGAGGCCAAGGATGTTTATATTGCCAACCAGAGAGGGACTGAGAGAACCGTCGAAAGAGTTAGGAAACGTTAGAAGGTGTCTTAGAGAGGGAGTTTGTAAAGTTGGGTTTATTAAAGCAAATTAAATTTCAACAGGTTGAGACGACCCACCCGAAATTCCATCCAATCAGCGATGAATGGAATCGGAAAGATTAAGACGAAGAGGCAATTCTAGAAGTAAAAGAAGGAGCAAATTGAAATGAGTTTGAAGAATGAAGGAGCGAAGTCCATCGGCATATGAGGGGAATAGAGTTAGATTGTGCAAGACGAGAAGATCATTATAAAAGCAAGAATAAAGTAGGAGATCAAGACAGAGCCCTGAGGAACACAACTATTGACAGAAAAGAAGAAGAAGTCCCCATCAACAACAGCCGATATTGCGCGATTTTGAAAGAAAGCTAGACATTAAGTAAGCAAAGAGAAAGGAGGAAATCCACAGGAGGGGAACTTTGGAGAGCACCCGTGACGCGGTGTTTCCAATTCCCGGTCAAATGCTTTGATATGTCAAGCGCCACCACGCAAGTCTCCCCGTAAAGTTCCTAAGGGTTGGAAAACCATAAATCTGTTAGATAGGAAAGTATATCACCAGTGAGACCTCGAGCGCCGAAGCCCGTACTGGCGACTCGAAAGAAGGAGAATGCCGACTTCCAGATGATCTAAGAAATAAGAGTTGAGAAAGGGGTTTCAAAGATCTTAGATAGAATACAGGTAAGAGCTATAGGGCGATAGTTAGAAGGACCAGAGCGGCTTCCTTTTTTTTTCGGATAGGTTGGATATATGCCGCGGCTTCCACACTGAGGGAAAGTGCTAGTTTTTGAGGCATAGAGAATATAGTAGAACGAGAGGAGGGCCAGCACCGAACGCACACTCCCTCAAAACTCGAGAGGAATTCCATCCGGGCCACCCGCCTTCCTCACGTTCATAGATTTAGGAGGCCCATTGCACCCCCGATCAAATGTATCTCAGCATAGGCATACCGGCACAACGCTGAGAAGAGAATGGAGCGAGGAAGAGGAATGCAGCAATCGTCAAGGGTTGAGTTAAGGGGGAAAAATAAGGGGCCGAAAGAAATTGGCTTTCGTTGGGAGAGTTAGCAACAGACCATCAAGATCGAATAAGAGGAGGAAAGAATGTTTACAGAAGTTATAATTAGGATGATGTTTTAGGCAAGAAGGGCCACGAAAGGATTTGTAGAGGACGATACAAGGAGGTTAGCCTGTTCATACTGTTCCCTCGTTTGATGAAAGCCCGCTTTGCCTCGTCCGAAGAGTTCCTGCAACGTATTTCTTAGCTGAATGTTTATTTATTATTAGGCGAGTGATAGGAGAACGAATTTTTCCCCCCGATACGCATTGCCTCTAGCCTGAATGGCCAGAGAACAATTAACGTCGAAAACCATTGATTATGGGAGAGAAAATGATAGTCGAAGAAGGAATGAAACCTGCTCGTCCCATGAAGCGATTACAGCTCCACTCTGTCAAGCAGAAAGCGCGAAGCGTCGCCAGAAGGAAAAGCAGTCATTCCAATTATACGTTAGCGTAGACGCAGCAAAGTCCCCCAACGGCCCCGAATCAGGAAGGTGGCCAGAAAAAAACGAAGTAGGACAGGATGGAGGCTTATTGCAGAGAAAAAGTATTAAAAATTAAAGAGATACAAGGTTGTGGTCCAGATTTACCGATGGAGAGGTGGTGTATTTACTAAAGAGCAGGACTAAGTGTGAAAACATAGGATCCAGTGTGTTCAACGAATTGGTTGGGACGATCCCGGAATGTGTGTTTGGTTCTTATTAGTTGTCCAGATGTTTGAAGAAATCTGAATGATTCGGCACCTCCTCCCCACCTAAATCAGTATGGAGAGGACCCCAACCATCGTCAGTGTTGTGTCATTGAAATCCCCCTATTTTTAATCCGTCCATCTTCGACAACAGTCAGATCATATTATATATATATATATATATATATATATATATATATATACTATATATATATATATAAATTATTTATATATTATATATATATTTATATTTTATTATTTAATATAATATTTTTTAAAAAAATTATTAAATATACTATAATTA
>JABUQX010066394.1:0-2500 GCA_015478945.1 Trachelipus rathkii
GAGAGATCCAGTCATTTTTATCAGCACCGCCACCGCACCAGCACGCACCGCACCGCACCGCCGAACCCGCACCGCATTCCGCACGGCGCACCGGCAGGCACCGCAAAGGGATGCTGGGATTGTGTGAGCACCGCACCGCACCAATCAATAAGCGCCGGTGCTGTGCGTCAGCTAATTTAACCCTATATTGCACTCGATCGTAATATCAATTTATTTTTAATTTATTTATTCAATAATTTATTTATTCAATTATTTTTTTTTTTATTATTTTAATTTCATTTACTTATTCTTTATTATTTATTTATATGTTTGATTTTACTTTCTATGTTTTTATTTATTTTTTCATTTATTTTTACAAATTATTTATTTATTTATTTTTTAATTTATTTATTTCTTAAATTTTATTTATTTATATTTTATTTATTTATTTTATTATTTAATTATTAACTTATTTTTATATTTATTTATTTATTTAATTTCTTATATTTTTTATTTATTTATTTTATTTATTTTTCACATTATTTATTAATTAATTAATTTATTTATTTCTAATTTATTCATGAATTTTCCAATTTGTTTATTTTATCATTTATTTGTTCAATTACTATTTATTCATTTTCTTAAATATATTTTTCCTTCGTTTATATTTTTATTAATTTATTTATTCATTTATTTTTCTTATTTATTTTTTTTATTTTAATTATTTATTTAATCTAATTTATTTTTATTTATTGATTTTCATACTTATTTATTAAATCATTGCAAATAATGTTCTCTTATCAGTTTAAGTCAAAAGAATTAATGTGTCAAAAATAAATGACATGTTTGAGCTTATTAGAAAAGGTTAATGCTTTCATTATATTTAAAAATAAATAGTAAATAAATAATAATATAATAATAATAATAATAATAATAATATATAATAATTATAATAATATAATATAATAATATAATAATAATAATAATAATAATAATAATAATAATAATAATAAACGTACGTAATAATAGAACTCCATTATTTACTTATTTTACAAAAGATAAAGGAAATAATTATGTCCCTAAATATAATAATAATAATAATAATAATAATAATAATAAAATAATAATAATAATAATAATAATAATAATAATAATAATAATAATAATAATAATAATAATAATAATAATAATAATAATAATAAAAATTTTTACCACTTTTAGGATGCTCTTCTGTTTAATTTGATCAAAATAAATAACTAATATATATAATATATATATATATATTATATATATAATATATATATATATATATATAATATATATATAATTTATATATATAATAAATATATATATAAATAGAATTATAATAATATATATATATAATATATATATATATATATATATAAAAGAAAGGAAAGTTTAAAAAAAATATGATCATTATATATTTAGCATTCTCAAAAACGGAGGCAACTAATTTAAAGAAACGGTAGTCATTTCGTATCGTCCCCCACAATTCTTGAACACACTTGACCTATTTTTCACCACTAGTCCTTCTCTCTTAAAATACAAACACTTTTCGCTCCTATCGTAATTCGGACCGACCTATATAGCCTTCTTGCTTTGAATACTTTTCTCCCTCTAACAGCTCCATCCTGCCCTACTCGTTTTTCTGGCACTTTGAATCGGGGCGATTGGGGGGCCTTGCGTTGCTTCTACGCTACTTAATTGGAAGTGACTGTTTGTCTCTGGTGACAGGCTTGACTTCTGCCCGATAAGTGGAGCTGTAAATCGTTGATGGGAAGAGGCGGTTCATTCCATCTTGGTCTAAATATGTTTCTCCTTAATTAATCCATTGGTTCGATCGTGTTTGTTTTCTGGCCATTCAGGCTAGAGACAGTGCGTATCGGGAGTGGAAAAATTCTCGTTCCCCTTTTTCCCCTATACTCCTTGGCTAATTTTCATTCAGCTAGAAATCGTTGCAGGATACTCTTCGAGGAGCAAAGGCGGGCTTTCATCAAACGAAAGTGCGCTAACCTCCTTGGTTCTCCTACTGACAAATCTTTCTGGCCTCTTGCCAAAAACATCTCTTAACGACTTCTGTAAATCTGTCTTTCCTCCTCTTATTCGCTCTGATGGTTCTGTTGCTAATTCTCCAACTGAAAAGGCCAATCTCTTCGGCCTCCTATTTTCCTCTAACTCAACCCTGGACGATTCTGGCATTCCTCATCCTCCTCCTTCTTCTCTCAGGTGTCCTATGCCTTTGCCTGTGATTACATTTGATCGGGTGCATTGGCTCCTGAAATCTATGAACGTTAGGGAGGCGGGTGGCCCGGATGGCATTCCTCCCCGAGTTTTGAGGGAGTGTGCTTCCGTGCTATCCCCGCCCCTCGTTCAACTATATTCTCTATGTCTCAATATTAACACTTTCCCTCAGTGTTGGAAGCACGCACATGTCCAACTATTCCGAAAAAAGGAAGCCGCTCTGATCCTTCTAACTTATCGCCCTATAGCTCTTCCTTGT
>JABUQX010066394.1:7500-12500 GCA_015478945.1 Trachelipus rathkii
GCTATTATACTAAACATATCATTCACACACCATTTATTCTTACACACGCCTCACTACGTCATACATACTTTTGATTTCCTTCAGAAGCCTATCAGCCACAACACTATATATCACTCACACCTGCCATAGGCCTTCCCTATTAACCCTATCATACCACTGTTCGCAAATCCATATACTAAATACAATTTTATTCTCCTGTTCTCATTTTCTCTAATCATTTGCTTCATTGTAAAGATTTGAATCCACGCATCCTCTACTACTCCTAAACGCACCTTGTCTTCCCCAATCAAGTTCTTCGCCCCTCTCGGCGCACTCTTTTCGACCAAAACAACCAGCATGACTATCTCCCTACAATCTCAATAAACTAAATACCTCCTATACTTCTACAGTTCCCTTTATCTCCCTTACCCTTATATAAAGGCTCTATTACCGCTCTCTCCAATCCCTCCGCCCCCCGAAAACTATACCCTCCCATAACGCTTTATACAACAACTTCAAGATCCAATCAATCACCCATCTCGCCTCGTTCTTGATCATTTCACCAGTAATTCATCTATACCTGCAGAATTTAACCATTCTTCAACTTTCTCAATCTACCCATTTCCTCCTCTTTGCTATAACCTCATCCCCAAAATACCTATTCCTTCTTGTCACCATCAAACCCACACACAGTCATTAATCACATCATCATTACTGCCAATATTATAACGCAGATTTTTCAAGTGTTCTTTCCACACTACCACTCACATCCAGTTCATCATTACAAAAACACCAATTCCCTATTCATTATCTAACGCAGGTACCCCTTATTCTAATTCTTAACATTTCGCGCTTCCTTAAAAGAGCTTCCTATTCTCTTGTATGTCCCCATTCATCCTCCTTCCAAACTGTCATTTTACCTCTTCTTTTTTCTCTTAACGTATGCATCTTTTAGCATTCCTCTTTTCCTCCTTATATATATACTTCCAAGCATCTTTCTTTGAAACTTCATCATTTGCTTTTAGTGCATTCAGGCCCGCGACTGGCAAGGTCGGCTGGTCGGCGATTGCCGAGGGCCCCCAGCCCAATGGGGCCCCGGAGAGGCCTCCCAAAAATGGATATACTACTTTATAATTAGTTACATCAGAAGTAATTTGATCTATTTATTTCTAATAATCTTGCGTCGTTACAATCATTTTAAGTAGTTCGCCAATGGGTTGTTTGGTTATGAGATGAGCCTAAACTAACTTCTTTTTCGCGGACGCTACTCGCCGTCAGTCTTGTTCATTACGGGTTGTAGTTAGCTGCAGTGTAACAACCAGTTGGTTGTCAACATGAATGTGTGTACCAAAGTGGCACTACGAAAAGAAAAAGAAAATCTTTAGATGCTGAAAAATTTTCCAAAACCGTTTAATACTGTTAACTGTTCCACTTCTCAGGTCGCAAAGGTCAGCCTTTGAGAGACCATCATGATTCATTAATTACAGGTAGTCGAAAATTAGTTTTTATTGCTCATTCACGTATATGTGTTACTTTTTCCTTATTATTATTATTATTATTATATTATTTTATTATTATTATTATTATTATTATTATTATTATTATTCATTCTTATTATATTATTATTTATATAATTCACTCTTCAATTTAAAAGTTTTCCGAAATAGCCAGTCAGGACGTAATATATATATATATATATATATATATTATATATATATATATAAATATATATAATATATTATAAATAATATATATATTTATATAAATATTATATATATATATATATATATATATTATATATATATAATATATATAGTATATATATATATATACCTCTCATCAACGCTTCGCTTTTCGTATGCCTGCCGTCCATTTTACTGTATTACTTTTAAAAATTTGTTACAATATATCGTACACTCGCAGCTATAGTGATTACATTTATTTTCAGAAACTGAAGATCGAATTTCACCTCCTTCAATTGAGTCTACTCCTGGCACTTCGTCTTGTAGATATGAGAGGGAATAAACTAGGCCTGCTTGCAATCAGCCACTATTAGATCATCCTTTAGTAACGTCGGCTTCTCTCGGCAGTGATTCATCAAGAACTAATACCAGTTCTGACACAGAAAATGATGATGAAGAAAACCACCATGTGACGCCTGATGCTGCTCAGAATGCTGCTACGCAACAGCTTGGATGTTTCATCTGCTCCAACGAAAATTACCCAATTTGAATTAAAAAAGCTTTTATGAAGAAGCACCCTATTCAAGTTAGTGAAGGAAAAGGAGCTAAATTGCCATTTGACCCTTCAAATCTTTATTACCGACAATTACCGAATTTTGATAAAATTCACAGAAAATGGTTATCATATTCGATTCGGCTCAACAGAGTGTACTGCTTCAGTTGTATGGCTTTTGGAGGTAAAGATAATAGAGATTCTACATTTATTACCGGACATGACTCTTCTCCTAAGCATATTTATAAATCTGTTGAAATTCACGAAGACTCTCGTTATCATCAACTCGCAGCGAAGGTAGCTTTTCAAAGCCAAAAAGGTCATGATATTTCAACTTTTCTGACTATTAACCAAACCAGCAAGCGAGAAAGAGAAGTTTACACCAGAAGTTTGGTTGTTCAACGTTTAATTGTTACAGTTTTGTTTATTGGAAAACAAGGCATTGCGTACAGAGGGGATAAAGCAGAAGGGGCTTAATAACCTTTGACTCTACAAGTAATTATGGTAATTTTTCCTCGAACAGGTCAATGTGGTTGGCAAATTCATGATGCGATTTTACACAAATCAGTCAGAAAGCCCTGGAAAGTTAACTAAAAAGACCGACTGGAACGAGGCTTCTTTGTTGACCATTTTTTGTCAAAAAACCTTTTTTATCAACAAGCCTACTAAATAATTGTTCGATGTTGTCATGATATCATTTTGAAAGACCTTCATGATAGCATAATAATATTCAGCGTGATGGTAGATAGTACTCAAGATGTAGCTGTTATGCACCAGTTGGCGATTTGCGTCGCTATGTCTTTCAAGGAAAGATATATGAAAGACTTTTAAAAATAACAGTAGTCGATGATTCATCTGGATTGGCTTTGTGCGAGCTTATAAAATCAGAATTAGCCAAGTGTGGCGTTGCACCATCAAATATTATTGCTTGTTCATTTGACGGAGCTAACAATATGAAAGGTTGTTTTAACGGTCTACAAGCTCAGTTCAAAAAGGAAAATGAAGATCTTATTTACACTCACTGTATGGGACACATGCTGATTCAACAGTAACGCTGCTCCAAGCAGAAAACTTAGTTGGATTGGTGGTTTTCTAAGCTCGTCTTATAAAAGAATGGCCGTATGGGAGAGGGAAACAAAAAGAAAACATATTGCACATGAAAAAATGCACAAGTTGCAAAAAATAGGAGCACAAGTTTTGGTTGGAGCAAACATAACGCTCTTTTTTTCAATATCGATGAGGGATTTAAGATTGAGAAGCGTAAACGCAGAGAAAACATTCAATTTTATTACCGTTTTAAAAGAAATATCAAATGCAAATCTAAATTCATGGCAAGAAATTTAATCAGTCAGTGGTCCAAATTTGAAAACCTATTTATGTCTATTGTTTTATTAGATTATTTCTTGCTATATCTCCCATTTCAAAATATTTACAGAGTAAAACCATTGACTATTCTACAGCCTGGAACTTGGTAGAGAAGCTGCTTCAACAAGTAGGAGATAAAAGGAGTGATAAACACTTCAGGCCTCTGTATTCAAAGAAACAAACATATTCATGCAAGTACAGGTCATTAGCAATTAAGAAAGATAGCAGTATTGATGTAGAAGTAGAATTAGATTTCAAGGAAAAAAAACTTCAAAGAAAAAGGTAATGCCTGGTGAAAAATCAATAGATGAAGCTATTGGAATCTCAACTGCTCAAAACTATAAATTGATCTTTGTCAGTGTTTTAGATCGTGCCAGGACAAGTATCGAAGAAAAATTTAGTCCAAACAAAGAAATTTTAGAAGATTGTTCCTGGTTAGACCCAAAGAAATTTAATGAAATCGTAATGCTTGATAGTTTTCCTACGGAAGTTCTTTGTAATATTTCTAAACTTTGTAAAGTTGAAAGAAGTCAGTTATTGATAGAGCTGAAACAGTTTGCAGATTAGTATGAAAGTTTTACAATGGCTGAAAAAACTTACATTAAAAGAAAACAAGACAATCTAAATAGAGCTGAAAAAATCTGTGAATTTGGCGATTTAGAATCTGAATTTTAAGAAGAAGAAAATCATTATGGTACTGCTCAAGCAATAAACAATTTTTGTTTTTTTGAACTCTCACAATCTGGATTGTTTACCAACCTATATGTAGCTTACAAGTTTGTATTAACCATACTTGTACACAAGTCACCTGTGAAAGGGTATTTTCTAAATTTAAAATAGTTAAGAATCGACTTAGATCTATTTTAAGCCATGACCTTATGTCTAATCTTCTTTTCATGAATGTAGAAAGAGACTTGTTTTATAACTTGGATAAAGATGTTATTATAGATGAAGTAGCCAGGACCAGTGAAGAACTGGCCAAAAAGCTGTTAGGTTAGTAAACAATCTTTCACTATCACATAACCTTTCTTAGTTTGCTGTGTCTGTACTCTATACCAAGGTATTGTAGAGCCATTTTTCTTTTTTTATAAAATATATTCTACTAATTGTAACAATTAAATCATAATTAAAGAGAACATTGTTTTTCTTTTCAATATGCTTGGTTTTTCATTACCGATGTGACTTGTGTCCCTTTTTAATATTTACTGAGGTATTACAGTAGGATTTAGACTATCATAGCTTCAACAGTGTGATTTGGTTTCCTAAAACTAAAAATATTACTCAATCTCATTTTTAATTAATATACCACTCGTAATTAATTAGTATACTTATTTTTTCTAGCAGGGAACAAATTAGGTACGGTATATAAAAATTATATAAATATTTATTGTGAAAGTAAACTACATCAAAAATAGCTTACT
>JABUQX010066394.1:17500-20000 GCA_015478945.1 Trachelipus rathkii
ATTGTTTTACATGTTTCATTTATTATTAAAATTTTAATGATAAATGAAGCATAAAAAAATGTAAATTTTTTCTCAACTGAATAATGCCTTATATTATTATTATTATTATTGTAATAATAAAATTATTATTATTATTATTATTATTATTATTATTATTATTATTATTATTATTATTATTATTATTATTATTATTATTATTTTTATTACACGTAACGGAGAAATTTCAGAAATTCCAGTAGTATTCTATATATATTCATTATCCTTATTACCGGTATTATTATTATTATTATTATTATTATTATTATTATTATTATTATTATTATTATTATTATTATATTATTATTGATTATTATTATTTTATTATTATTAGATTTTATTATTATTTATTATTATTATTATTATTATTATTATTATTATTAGTAGTAGAGTAGTAGTAGTAGTAGTAGTAGTAGTAGTAGTAGTAGTAGTAGTAGTAGTAGTAGTAGTAATAGAAATGTAACAGGGACGGTTTAGTAATCCCTACTGGATCTCGAGATTCACTCATCTTTTCTTTCAAATATTGCACGATGGGGAAGCAACGGATGTCACCTGTATCGTTTACAGTTTTGTCATCGTTCTAGTGAAGGCTATGGGAGGCCATAAGAGAACTGGTTACAAATGAAGGTTTTCTTGTTTTATTATTATTATTATTATTATTATTATTATTATTGTTATTATTATTATTATTATTATTATTATTATTATTATTATTATTATTATTATTATTATTATTATTATTATTATTATTATTATTATTATTATTATTATGCAAAGCAAACTATATTATGCAAACTATGCGTTCTAAAGAAAAGAAACTTTATTCCAAGATAAATATATATATACCGTATATCTTAAAAAACCTTTATTACATGCAGTCTTGTCTATTATCACCTGCTATTCTATAGTAAGTCAGTCAGTATGTGGTTGCGCAAGTGAGTACTAGAACATCTAGTAACTATGCAATAATAAACAATTCGTGTATTATCAGGGTATCGAAATTAATATGAGCCACACATCCTCACTTTTCAAAAAGTTATCTATACTAAAACTTAAGGGTACCTATATCCTTAGCAGCAACTAGTCGCACCTATAAAGTCATAAATGGAACTGCAATTAACTTTGGAATAACATTATTGTGCAGAACCAGATTCCAAGGGAAAACAATCTCAATAACAGAAATTTTATTACACTAGACAAAGCGAATACATCCTAAATAAATCTCGGAAGGAACCTTATAGAAGGGCATAAATGATTGGAATAATCTCCCTAAAATGTTTAGGAATCACCCACCATCGGGCCTTTTCGGGAAAAAAAATTTATTAATCATTAAATTAATAAAGAGCACACCCCTATCTTACACATCTTATTATTACAAATGATAATGATAATTATTTTCCGATTATTATTATTATTATTATTATTATTATTATTATTATTATTATTATTATTATTATTATTATTAGTAGTAGTAGTAGTAGTAGTAGTAGTATTAGTAGTAGTAGTAGTAGTAGTAGTAGTAGTAGTAGTAGTAGTAGTAGTTAATGATTATTATTATTATTATTATTATTATTATTATTATTATTATTGTTATTATTATTTATTATTATTATTATTATTATTATTATTATTATTATTATTATTATTATTATTATTATTTAAAATTGTATAATTGTGAAAGTTTTTTGCTGAATATGGTTTCCCTCATGCACATTTCATACTATGAATATTATTATATTATTATTATTATTATTATTATTATTATTATATTATTATTATTATTATTATTATTATTATTATTATTATTATTATTATTACCAACCAGGTAGGTGGTAGCTATTCATTTAACTGCTCTGCGACAGAGCTCAGAAAACTCTTCTAGTTCGATCGATATCGTCTGACTCTTCTTCTGCACGAAAAGCAACACATTTCTTCCCTATTGATTTTAAAAAATAAAAGTTACCCTAATTTAGTATAAAAATGCGTACACGAATATATATATAGGCTATGTCCACACACATAGACACACATAATAATAATAATAATAATAATAATAATAATAATAATAATAATAATAATAATAATAATAATAATAATAATAATAATAATAATCAAATCAAATCAAAAATATTTTATTCTCTCTATTAAGTACATAGTTATGCTTACATATTAATATTAATAACAAAGCGAATCATAGATGAGGGAAACGGGGTACTAGGGGGACATTTTCGTCCATTGAGTGATAAAGATAAATAATAATAATAATAATAAGAAATAATATATATTAATATAATAATAATAATAATATAATAATAATAATAATATATCAAAATAATAAAAATAAATAATAAAAAAAAAATAATGATAAAAAATAATAATAATAATAAATAATAAGAATAATAAATAATAATAATAATAATAATAATAATAATAATAATAATAATAATAATAATAATAAATACTA
>JABUQX010066394.1:47500-48956 GCA_015478945.1 Trachelipus rathkii
TTTTTTCTTCGATCTCCCAGCCGGTCGGTTTCCAACACACTCGCCCACTATACATCCGCTTAAAAACCGACTATCATCATCCTTCCACATGACCAAACCATCTCAACATATTTTTCATTAATTCTCTCGTTTACCCATTTCTTCACACACACAAACTCTCTATAATACGTTCATTCCTCATTTTATTCATTCTTTTTCAACCTAGCTCTAAGATTGTCCATCTGAACACATTATACCTTAATCTATGCTTCTTATTCCAGGACCATAGCTCACTATATACATAACACAGGGTAACAACATACCCATTCATGTAAGACCCTAGCACTCTAAAGACTTAGTCCCTATACATTCATTACCAACGATTTTATTGCACCGCCACCTTCCTGGCATTCCAACCCATTTCCACCCTAAATATTTAACTCAGCACTTGTTCAATAACTCGCTCACCTTCTAACATTAACTTTCACACTGAGGCTTGTCCTCACTCACACCATACCTTACTCTTATCTACGTCTTACTTTCAAACCCTCCTTTTACACACTCCTGCAAATCTCTCTACCAATCCTCTCAACTCTTCATATTGGCCAAACAAAACCAAATCATTCGCATATATACGTAGGGCACCCTCCCTCATCTCCATTTCTCCATCATTCTAACACCATTTCCAGCCATCCCCACCTCCTTACAATTTTTCATAACCCCACCATTTACAAATTGAATAAACCAACTAGACATAACACAACCCTGCCTCACTCCGGTATTAATACTAAACCAATACTTTTTGACACATTTATTCTTTACACACGGCCTCACTATCGTCATACTTCTTTGATTCCATTCAGAGCCTACCACCAACACTATATATTCACTAACACCTGCCATAGAGCTTCCCTACTAAACATACTCACATCAACCAATGCTGCAATACTCACCACACCATCAATACAACCAAAACTTTACTCTCCCATTCTCATAACTCTACCCACTCATCTCTCTATCATCTTGCACTACAACTAGTAAACCAGATCTCTGCAAATCACAACAAACAAATCACATCCTAAAAACCAAACCACAACACTACCTACCAACCGACAGCCCCCTCACAAAGCTTACAAACATATCACAAAATCCCAGTACCCACATACCAGTCAAAAACCAAGCGCAATTTTCAGACCCACAACAACACCCAAACCTACAACAATAATAACATACTATACCACAAACAACCACCACACCTAATAAACAAACATCCACAATAAACACAAAAAACTATCCACCTAATCACAAACTATCATACCAAGTTCACAAACAATTTATAAATACATCCAATCTAACCTCATATATAAAAGAACACGGATAACTAACACGAACCAACAATATATGCTCTCCTTCAATCCCTCAGAACTATACCTCCATAAACGCTTTATTACACAACTTTCAGATCCAATCAATCACC
>JABUQX010066395.1:15000-20000 GCA_015478945.1 Trachelipus rathkii
TATATTTTATATATATATATATTATATATCTATAATTATAATATATAATATATTTCCTATTTAGGTAGAATCATCTGTTAGAGGCAGGCTAATAAGAAACGTAAAACTCGTGTAGGCAAAGTATAAATTGGTGTCAGTGGAAGAGATTAGCTCAACATGGAAGGCAACTTATGAAAGTATTAATTACAGACTGAAGTTCTTCATTAACAATGGAGCTTGATCAATAAATTTTGAAAAAATTATTGAGATTTTTAAGAGATGCTTGACATGATTTTCCCGCCATCAGGGCTGCGGAGTTATAGCCGTAATTTTTTGGGAGAAGAGGTTCAAGCGAAGTTCTACATTAATATAAATTATCATGATATAGCTATAGGTAATGCTGTATCTGAGATTCTAAGACGCCTGCAGCACTCCTTCCAGTCAGGCGATAAAGCTTCGTTCGCTAAATTTAAAGTCATAGCGACTGTTTTCCGCATACATCAAGGACAGGCATGAACAATTAATAATGTTATTTAAATGATGTAAAAATACGATGTGGTTCAGGGTTTTAAATATTAATTTTTGACACAAAACATTCTAAAGTCCATCTATTCGAAGGACTACAGGCTGTGCTTCAGGAAATTATACTTCTATAAAAAAACGTAAGAGAAGGCATGAAGGCAAGAGGTTATATAGCTCCGAAACATTGAAGCGAGGCTAAGATTTTAGCAGTCGCCATGGAATGGAATCGATGAGATTTTGTTGCTATTGATTTGCTAATAATCCGAAAAACCGAAAACTTGCGCATCATTTGTATTTGGGACCTGAAGGAAATGATGTTAAAATATGTAAATATAACCCTTCAAATGAAACAGGGAATGCTCCCTTATTTATCATAGGTCAGACGGTAATTAATATTCCTATGGTGTAAGCGAAGTAAGTTTAAGCTGTGTTTTTGAGAACACCAGAAAAAAAGCTTATATGAATGGTATATTTTGTACTTATTGTTACACTTTCAATAGTACACATTCCATAAATCACCTGTGGAACACTATGGTTGCAGGCAATGTTTAGTGATAAATGTAAAGGTTACTCAATCATGCGATGGAGTATTCAAAAAGATGTTAATACGTAATCGTAAATTTTATTTATGAAGGATGTTTATAATATTCATCAAGATAATAAAACATGTAAGAAAATAAAAATATGTAAACTATGTCTAACACAAATAAAAGCTAAACGCAATGGCCATTTTAAACACGATTGTACTAAGCTATTGCCTATATTGTTACAGAAAAATAGGAGCTAAGAAGACGATACCATATATGCTACATGAAAAAGAAAAATAAGAAGAAGACTAATGAAAAAGACTATGATACAGCGATGAAGTTGAAGTAAAAGGGTATATACTGTTTATTAGATTAGTCGAGACATACCAACAAGGACAACAGGATTCTTAATTGTTAAAGGGTAGTAATAACTAGAAGAAAAATAAGTTACAACCGTACTTATTATGTAAGCCGCAGATGATATCGATGAATGCAACAGACAAGGAAGGTGAGAAGTGTATAGTAAGCACTGGTGGACAGGTACAAAGAACATTTAAAAATAGTTTGAGAAAATCTCTGTCAAATCATTTCAATTCCATTTTGTTAGGACTTTTCTGAGAGAATGCTAAATCATAAGTCGTTGTTTTGCTGCCTAACGGTGGCTAAGTTTTGACCAATCAGTTTATATATGCATCTACTGAATCATCCAAGTTCGACAGTATCAGTAGAGTTCATAAAGAAGAGGTAATAAATCCATTAATTTGGTTCCAACGGCATATAGTATTATTAGAGATACATTGCTTTATCACCCCTGTGGCGTTGAAAAGCATGCTAGATGCAGGGAATCACGATAAGAAACCTGCACGCAAGGATTTTTCCCTATACTTTTTAAATGAGGAAACTTTTACTTACAAAAGGATTATCCAGACAAGGACTTTTTTGAAATGGTAACAATGTTCGTTTGTAGAGAGGCGAGATTTTCAAGAATACTATAATAGCTTTGAGAATAAAGAATACAGTATTTTTGAAGAATCGAAAAGTATTGGCATTCAAGATGTTAATGTACTTAGAAAAATGTTTTGAAAAGTCAGAATGAGCTTTATTTAAGCTTCGGTAATCACTTACTCGTCGCTTGCACAAAGATCGCATCTTTAGTTACACAAGCTATAAAAATATATTCATGCTGCAAGGAAAAATTACTATCTAGTAGAGAGAATCCTAAAAACCATTCACATATGAAAGCTATTCGCTTGCGATTATGTATCAAGAGAAATTAAATAATATCAGTATAAGACATGCACGCAATGGAGGTGAGAAATCGTTTAAAATAAAAAATAAATGGCTCTATCCTGATGGATATG
Source organism: Trachelipus rathkii (assembly GCA_015478945.1). NCBI lineage: Eukaryota > Metazoa > Arthropoda > Malacostraca > Isopoda > Trachelipodidae > Trachelipus > Trachelipus rathkii. The sequence continues at coordinate 17,390 of JABUQX010066395.1, forward strand.
GTTATGTAAATGGAATAAAAACAGTGTTTCTGTATCATGGATGTGCATGGCATGGACATAAAGACTGTAATAAGGGTAAAGGAACACTTCATGGTAATTCATCTTTAGACCGTTACACTTTAACCATGAATCAAGAAAATGTATACAGAGAAAATGGATTTAATGTGGTTAGAGTGTGGGAATGTGAGTGGATGTCACAGAAAGAAGAAACAATTCAAGATCCTGATCATATCGATAAAGACATAACTGTTAAAGAATATGTACAGCGTATAAGCAATGACGCTGTTAACAATAGACTTGTAATAGACAAATCATTGTTTGGAGGTCGTACCGAACCTTTCGTACATTATTATCCACCAACCGAAGGAAAAAAGATAATGTATCTGGATTATACATCTCTCTATCCATTTGTACAGAAACGAATGAAGTATCCTTGCGGACCGCCCGAAAAACTAATAGGCGACAAAGTACCAGATATTGAGTCTTTTAAGAATGGAATCGATGACAAATATTTTGGTGTTGCGTATATCAAGATCCTTCCACCTCAAGAACTATACATTCCTGTCCTTCCTGAACGGACTAAAAAGAAACTAATGTTTCCATTATGTGCGAAATGTGTAGAGAAAGGATGTGAGAAATGCACTCATAATGAGAATGAACGTGCTATTGACGGTGTATACACAACTCCTGAAATTAAGCTGGCATTAGATATGGGCTATAAAATACTTAAGATATTTGAAGTATGGGTATTTAAAGAACAAGAGTTCTTGTTTGAAGGGTATGTCAACCATTTCTTAAAAATAAAGACTGAAGCTTTGGGACCTCCTAATAATATTCATGAGGACGACCCTGATTTTGAAGAAAAACTTAAAGAATTCGTTCGCTTATTCAAAGAAAAAGAAGGTATTGAACTCGATATAAACAATATCAAGAAGAACCCTGGCATGCGATTCATAGCGAAGCTATGTCTTAACGCTCTTTGGGGAAAATTCGCACAAAATACACCAACACGCGAAGATAGAGTATGTGTTAGTGAAAAAGAAGTATGGCGTGAATTAATCAATCAAGTGCGATATTGAAGTCCCCCTCTGTTTACCCATATGGCAATAAATATGTTGTACAGTGGTAAAAAAGCCTTAGCTGAACGTTCATCAACAACTACAAACATACCTATAGCGTCGTTTACGACAGCTTACGACCGTATAAAATTATACGAGTTGCTTAATAAGGTTAAAGAAAGAGCATTATATTGTGATACAGATTCTTGTATTTTTGTAACTGGTGAAAACGATGAAGTTCCCGATACAGGTAACTTCTTAGGTGAATTAACAGATGAAATAGCTGAATACGGAACAGGTGCTTATGGTGATTCATTTGTATGCACTGGTCCTAAATCATATGCTGTCAGAATAAGAACATCTGAAGGAAACATAAAATAAATTGTAAAAGTCAAAGGCCTTACAATCAATAAAGACACAAAAGATACTATTAATTTCGGGAAACTGCTAAAGCTAGTAACTGAACGAGGTTCCGAAAATAGTTCATGGCATGATGAATCATTGTATGAAGAAAATCAGATACAATGACATCACAGTTTAAAAGCAATAAATGAGATGCAATTAGATGTAATGAATCGATGATGATCATTAAATAGAACTTCCACATAAAATTGCAGCTAAAACAAATGAGTCACAGAATCCATTAGCTAACTTACATGGAAGTAATAGAGGTGGTTTATGTTACAACAGCAATACTACAATTTTCAAGCAGGGAAGCATGGAGGGGTCAGTATTATATCAGGATACTAGAATGTTACAAACATACATCTGATAAGCGTATTCTTTATACGAAACTCGTTTCCGTTACAGGTTCTTATGATGAAAGGGCCACATTAATTATCTATTTAATATTATATATATATAAAATAAATATATTTTATATATATATATATTATTATATATATATATATATATATATATATATATATATATATATATATATATACAATAATATAATATATATATATAGATATATATTATATATATATATTATATATATATATATATATATATTAATATAATATATATATATATATATAATATATATAGTATATATATATATATATATATTATATATATAATACTATATATATTATAATATATATATATATATAATAATATATATATTTATTTATAATGATTATTGCTATGTTGAAAATATTTTGTTTAAAATAATATATATGTATATATATAATATATATTATATAATAATAATTATATATAAATTATATATGATATATATATATATATATATATATTATATATATATATATATATATATATAATATATACTATATATATATATATATATTATATTGATTCCTATTTGTAATATTTATAAATAATAAAAATGTAAATAATAAATTATTTTATTACCTTATTTATTTTATTTATTTTATGAGCTAATTAAGTGTAAACACAGATACGATATTTAAAAAGGAAGGAATAAGTTAAAGTTAGAGAAAGAGTATATTATGATGCTTCGCTATTTAAAATACGAAAATTGTAAATACAATTGTTCGGTTAATTATTGAAACACTGTAGAATAAAGA
>JABUQX010066395.1:25000-37500 GCA_015478945.1 Trachelipus rathkii
ATAATAATATTTAAAGCCTGTTTTACTTTGTAATATTTTATTGATTGTTTTAAAAATAAAGAATGAAATATTGTATTGAAATATATTTGTTAATTATCTTTGAAATATATATTGTAATTAATTATTATATTGCAATTAATACTTTTATTATTTTTAATAAAAATATGAATTGTGATATTGGAGAATTTTGATGTGTTTATTTGAAAATGATTTTTATTGTATTCATGAAATATATATTTGTATTTGTTATAATATTATTATAATTGAAATACGATAATAATTACTTTTTAATTACAGCTTAATTATTTATTTTTTAAAGATTAAATTACTTATATCGTATTTCCTATTCTTTATTTAGGTTTTTCAGATTTGGATACAGTTTGGGAACTGTAATTTTTTTAGAAGATTTTTATGATTAGGATGTAGAAATAAAACCTCTCTGGAATTGTGCGTTTATTGATCCTACATCTGGTGCTGGATATTTTAGGCAACCAGACTGTCTTCCTTGCATCAGGATGTTGAGGCTGTAATCCTCGTTCTCTTTGCAATGGTCATTGCCGTCTTCGCGTTATAGCACCGAGATAGAGGCTAATTACGACTACAAAGATAATAGACCGTAAGGAACGGTTGAGGGATTTGCTTTAAACGAACCTAGGATATTTCTTCTGTGTCTACAAGTGCCAATTGCATTCCGAGAGAGGTGACTTCTTTGTCACCAACAGATGTTTCCAAATCTAAACCTTTGCCAAGCTGTTAAAGGTGGAAAATCATTTCGACGTACAGTGAGTACAGAAATTTAATTTCACACAAAACAAATATCACACTAAAATTTAAAATAGAATAGGAAATTGTGCACAAGACGGTATGCAATATAATAACACCTTTGGGTCTTATTATATATAGTATATTTCAGCTTGTGCAAATTTCAACACCAAAGGTGTTACAAATTTAAAGAAAACATTTGTTATTGTTTTCCAAAAATTACATGGGTGACAGATAAAAATTCATCATAATAGCCATAAGAAAAAAGGGCTACTTTATTGTTGAAAATGTGTGAAAATAAAAAACAAGATTTTTCTTTATATAGACATTAAAATATATAAAAAATATATTAATAAAACTAAATTTTGATTAGTGACATTATTGTCTTTATTTTTCATTATTGTATGTTTTTTTTTTTGTTTTTTTTTTTAAGGCAAAAATACTAACAAAATAATAAAAAAAATTAATTGGATTGCATATTCCTTGTATTTGGTTCCAAAAGTGGAAGATTTTTTAAGTATACAATAGGAAATATGGTAATCACCCCTTTTAATTAATTAATTTAATTAAAATTTAATTAATTTTTTTTATTCGACTAAATGATAGTACAGACTAAGAGAATTAGTTTAGTGAAAAAATTATTCGTTAATTATCATTAGTTAAGTAATTAGAGCTAGTTAAAGATTGATAAATTTCAAAACAGAAGCACAGAGAATCATAAATCTTTATAAGAAAGATGTTATGTCCAAAAACGTGCGTTAGTAAATTTGTTATATTCATTCAAGATAGCGTATGAATAAAATAGTAAAAGGGGACAAGAGAAAGGAGTTGAGGGATAAAAGAAAAAATCGGCATTGGATGGGGAATTGCCTCCAGAGCGGAGGGAAACAAAATTTGTCACTGAATTGGAGTATCCGGAGGGAAGGGAGATTGTATTGAGTGGGAGATCAAATTCAGGGGAAAGGGATATCGCCTCCAAGAGTGAGGAATTGAAATCTTTGGCCCAATTGACCCCTCATTTCTCCTCCAGTTCTTTCCCCATTCCTTTTCCCTTTCTCGCGCTTTATTCTCTTGCACATACAACAGACACACACACTGTTTTATATATATATATATATATATATATATATACTTTTATTAATAATAAATTTATTAATTACTTTTTCATTATTATTATTTACTAATCATATTTGACGTAGTTCCGCGAATATTTTCAGGTGGTAAAAAACCGAATTTTTTTTATTTTTTAACCCGTTTTTTTTAAACCCGGTTTTTTTAGTGAAAATAAAAAAAAAGTGTGTTTTTTTTTTCTTTTTTTTTGAGTGAATTAAAAAATAAGTTTTTTTTTAAATTATCGAAAATTCGTAATTTAGCTAAAACATAATTTATAATTACCAAAGTGAGGTAAAACCTTTTGGACAAGACCCAGGCCACCCAGACAAGGTCACTTTGACCAAAGGTCACAAAAAGGTCAGAAAAAGGTCAAAAGGTCAGAAAAAGGTCAAAAGGTCAGAAAAAGGTCAAAAGGTCAGAAAAAGGTCAAAAGGTCAGAAAAAGGTCAAAAGGTCAGAAAAAGGTCAAATTGCCCAAATTGACCAAAAATACAGAAAATAATGTAATTTTGACCTAAAAACATTAGAAATTATTATTTTTGACCTAAAAATAACAGAATTGTTATATTTAGCTACTGAAAAATTGGAAAGTTATTTTACTGACCTAAAATATTTTAAAAATTATTCTACTGCAACAGAGATTATAAAGACCTAAAATATTTTAAAAATTATTCTACTGCAACAGAGATTATAAAAACCACAAATTATGACAGAATAAATTTGTTGGTATGTAAATTGATTGATTCCAACTTAGAAAATATTTAATAGAAGAACATAGAACAACTTTGAAGAACTTTGAAGAAGTTTGAAGAACAATAGTTCACCTTTGACAAATAAGTTGACCTTTAACATTTTAAGAACACACCCGACTAGAAAAAGGGGATAGTTGTTTCTTAATTAATTAATTACAGAGAATTAATTAAATATAATTATCAATAGACCTTTGATATTTTTTAAATAATTTTGAAAGAAAATTATTTTTATTTTTGAACTTTAAATAATTTTGAAAGAAAATTATTTTTATTTTTGAACTTTAAATAATTTTGAAAGAAAATTATTTTTATTTTTTTGAACTTTGAAATTTTTAAATAATTTTAAAAGAAAATTATTTTTATTTCTGAACTTAGAACTAAAGTGATTAAATTTTAATTTTTTAAATTTAATAGTGATTAACTTTAAACAGTAATTAATAATTAAAATCGAATAAAATAGTTTTAATTATTTAATTAAAAGTTAATAAACTCTTTTGTTTGAGTTTAAATAGAACTTTACATATTTTCTTGGAACATAGAAAATTTTTGGAAAATATTTGAAAACAGTTTGAATATTTTTGAAAACTTAGCGTTTTTTTTTTGGAACTTTGAAAAAATATTTTTGAAAACTTAGTGTTTTTTTTTTTGAAAACTTTGAAAAAATATTTTGAGACTTTAGTTTTTTTTTAAATTTTTAGAAACAGTTTAAGAACTTAGTTTTTTTTTAAAAGAAACATTATAGTGTATTAACAATCAAAGAGGATTGTTTAATAGTTCAGAAACTTTATAAATTGATTAACTTGAATTAATTAAAGTTTAATCATGACTATGCCTGAACCAATAGTCTTTACCGTCTTCGTATTTTCAACATTGTTTCTCGTTCTCTGCTACCTGGTTCAAAGGGCTATAGCCGGACCAGTTGACCCTAATGGAGCTTCAGGAGGAGCTGAAGGGGATAATACAGACTTAGAAAATAATGATTCAACAGAGAACAAGGATGAGGACATGGATGATACCAGTAAAGAAGACAATACAGATGTTAATCAAGATGAAGAACATGATGTAACAGAAGTAAAGACTACTGACGGACAGAAAACAGAAGAGAACAAAGGAGCAAAACCCAAGATAAGGGAACCCACACAAAAGGATATGGGACTTCCTCCAGTATATCTACCTCCTTCTAACATTGATACAATGTCGTTAAACCCAAATCAAGAGAACAGCTTGGGACTGCGTCATCAACCAAGAAATTACAGAAAAATACAACAAGATACTAAGGTGCTCAAAGACAAATTGTTTTGGAACAACACCTTTAAACATACATTTAAATGCATGGGCTACTCCCCTTCAAAATAGAAAGAAAATTTATCCTTCCTGGAATGGCCAAACAGAAATATTTAACAATATAGAAGTGAGTTTAGTGGAACTTGGGGACAGACCCAAGCAAGTGATTACTCTAATATGGAGGACAACCATCAGAATCCGGGGACCATTCCCAAATACTTTAAATTAAATCCTTTAAAAATGCAGCCATTACACAGGGTGGCAACAACCCTTCCTACAATGCAACCTGGTTACAATCCATATCCATATGGACCCCCTTATGGAGGATACTATCCAAACGCTGCGTATGACCCCTCCATTACCAGAATTAGCTAAAGAATTAAAATTGTATGGAAGAAATACCAAGACACAAGCTTGGGTGGGAATTAAATTTGAGGATTACCTTTCAACGTTGCAAGAGAAGATACGCACGTTAGGCCTAATAACTGAAAGACAGAAAATAGACTATGCCAAGACTACAATCTCTTCTGATTTCACATCAGAGGCCCGCCAGTACATTCTCAAAGATATAGTAGCTTCTCGAGGTGTAAGACCCTAGAAGACTTCTTGATTCAATTGAAGATTTTTCTCAAACCAGAAAAAACCGAGACAATCTTCTGTTTATTGAAACAGTTCATGAAATTTCAAAGGAGACCACATGTAACTCTTACTGAATTCATGTTGGACTTGAAGAATCTCCTTTGGGAATATCAGAAAAAACTCATCGATATCGAGACTTCCTTTGGATTTACTTCTCAACAGATAAATATCTTAATTATGACTAAGATTTTAGAGAGTATGGAAGAACTCAGAGATCATAGAAGACTTAGAGAAAAAGTCTTAAAAGTCTTTAATCCAGACTTGAGTTTCGTAGAAATTTTGGAGAAACTCAGCCAAATAGAAGAAGGAGTCTTGTTCTAAACCTAACCATAGAGCTGAACAAGATAGAAGAAATACAGCTAGAGTATTCTATACAGAGAATAATAGCACTAATAATAGTGAAGTTAGAAAAGAAAGAACTGTGTATAACCCTTCCATGAAGAACAAGAGCATGGAATGGAGGAATAAAAAGAATACTTCTAGAAATTCAGGAAAAAGGACAAGCCCTTCTCCAAATATCAGACCTAATAAGGGAGTGATGAAAAAACTCTCCAGTAAAGAGATAAAGTCCATGGACTACTGCCTAAAATGTGAATCTTTAGGTCATCATTCTAAAAACTGTGGTTGGAATAAAGCCACATACTGCAGAGTTATGTAGAAAGTTCCATGCCCGGGGTTCCGACGGCTAATTGCAAAGAATTGCCCCTGTATGGATCCCTGAATGAAAATGAAAATAATATGGTAATACCATATAATAACCCCACTGATTTTGATAATGGGGTCAAAGCTCGAAGAGTCGAGATTAAAAATGATTCAAATACTAGAAAGACCAACTCTTACTCTAAGAATGAGCGTAGCCATCAAGGTAAGAGTCCTAAGAAAACAACTCGAGTTCATCTGATTTCTAATCACCAAGCAGATCCAGAACATGAAGAAATATCTGGAACTGAAGATGAAGAAGAAGAAAATGAACAGTTTTTTCAACCCGATCTCTCAGAAAGAGAACAAAATTTTTGATTCTAGGCAAAGATTTAAATGAAGAAAAGGTGAATACAACAGTAATTAAAGAAAATGCTTCAAGCTTAAAGAAGAGAGGTGTTATAGTAACCTCTAGCTTCTTTGGTGTAGGAATTAGACCCCCAAAATTGGGCTGTCATTATTTCTTGTCAATATTTTTGACTCCAACAAAAGGTCAGAACGAGGTTGAAGTTCATAGCCTACTAGATTTAGGGAGCACAACCTGTTTGATATCGTTGGATAGATTAAAGGAAATAGAAAGAGAAGGAAGATTTAAACTGTCTCTTAAAGAAGCTAGTATTATAGTTCAAGGGATTGGAACTCAGATGATCCATCCTATAGGAGAAGTTGATCTACTTCTAAGACTACACCAACAGTATTACCCAGTTACCTTTTTAGTGTGTAAGACTGGAAGTACTGGAGCTTGGAATGGAATTTTATTAGGTACAAGTATTTTAGCTACTCTACCTATAACAATAGACCTTTCTTCATCGCATTTAAATCTTAAAGAAGAGTAACGAAATTAAAGTTAAAATCTTTGCCAAGTTAGGAAGTTATTTTCTCATGAATCAAGATGAAAAGATAACTAAGCAAGATAAAATGATTAATAATCATAGAAAAGATTTCATAGATAATTCCAATAGGAATAATAAGTTTAAATTAAACAATTACAGTGATAATTGTAAACCAGTAATTAATAGAGGCTCAAGTGAAAAGCCTACACAGAGATTAATTAATAAAGGCTCCATTCTTAAGAAGCCTACAAATGAAAATAAAGTTGTTCTTCAAGAGAACAAAGAAAATTCACAACTTCCTCCAGTAGAGGAAAGACCTTTAATAGCAGATGAGGAAATAGAAGTTCAATTGCTATTAATAGAAGAAACAATGGCACCTGCTCAATCTTATGGTTATCTGAAAGTCAGACCTGAGAATAAAGAAGATTTGAAACTGGAAAAGAAGTGTTTAATAACACCTGCTTTTTCCTTAGGGCCATTATATTTTGCAAACTCTGTATGCCCAGTTAGAAACAATGAAGTTATATTGAGTTATATTAATTTAAGTGACAAGCCTTTTTATTTAAGAAGAAATAAAAACATAGGTAAATGTCATCCTATTTTAGAACTTATTGAAGAAGAAAATTTTAATAAAACTGCTATTGCTACAGAGAATAAGCAGTTAGGATCTACTTGTATAGTAACCTGCTCAGAAAATTTATCAGATAAACAGTTGAAAAATGCATACAGAGAGATTATAACAGATAATTTAAGTAAAGAAGAAGCAGATGTTTCTATTTTACAGAAACCTGAGCATTTAGAAGAACTTCTGGATTTATTAATGGAATACAAGGACGTTATTGCTCTAGATGATGATGCAGTTCCTGTGTGTCCTATACAGAAGTTTGAAATAGAACTTACTCCAGATGCTCCAAAGATCATTTTTAGAAAACAGTATCGTCTCCCACATCGCTACTTGGAAGACATAGATAATTTTACAGATGCAGCTTTAAAGAAAGGATATATTAAAGCTTGCTATTCGCCACATAGTTCACCTCTATTGGTGGTGGCCAAAAAGAATTCTAACAAACCAAGAGTCTGTATAGACTATAGGCATCTGAACTCCTTTAGCGTCCCAGATGTGTACCCATTGCCCTCAATAGACGAGATATTTTCGTCCTTAGGAGGTAGTACGATTTTTACTAGCTGTGACTTGATAGATGCTTATCATTCCCTCGAAGTCGAGGAGGAAACACAGAAATTAATGGCTTTCCGTACAAGGAAAGGGTTATTCTGCCCAACCAGATTATTATTTGGGCACCGCAATGCCCCAAGTACCTATGCTAGGACAATGCAAGTCGCGTTGAACCATTTATTAGGACCTATTGCCCAAGTGTATTTAGATGATGTCCTAATCATGGGTAAAAATAAGGCAGAACATTTTGAAAACTTAAAGAAAGTTTTTACTGCATTTAGAGATAATAAATTAAGAGTTAAATTGACCAAATGTCATTTTCTACAAACCTCAGTGTTATACTTAGGATTTAAGATAGGAAGAGACGGAATTTCACCAGACCCATCGAAGATAGAATCGATGAAGAGTTTCGTCCCTCCAACAAGTGTTAAGGAAACACAATCCTTATTAGGATTTTTCTCATACTTTCGCTTCTTAATTAGTGACTTTGCACTAATTGCGAAACCATTATATAACTTAATAAAGAACTAATTGCGAAACCATTATATAACTTAATAAAGAAGAGTGTTAAGTTTGAATGGAAGGAAGAACACCAAAAAGCATTTGAACTCTTAAAAGAGAAGCTTGTGGTGCAACCTCAGTTAACTTTTCCAGATTATTCCAAGCCATTTTTTATAGGTACAGACGCCTGCGACTATGGAATTGGGGGCGTTCTTTACCAAATGTCGGACGATGGCAAAGAAAAGCCATTATCGTTCGTTTCAAGAGTGTTAAGAGGCAGTGAACTCAACTATGATATTATAGAAAAAGAATGTTTAGCTGTTGTCTTCTCACTACAGAAGTTTAAGAATACAGTGTTTGGTTACCCCATCACTATATTAACTGATAACCAACCTCTTTGCTTTATATTTCGCAACAAGCAACAAACGGGACGCCTAGCCCGTTGGAATTTATTTGTGAATAGTTTTTCACCAACTATTAAGTATAAGACAGGAAAGACTAATATACCTCCTGATTATTTGAGTAGGCATCCAGCGAAAGCTCCAAACGTTTATTTCTTTAAAGGAGAAAAGAAACCGATGCTACCAAGAAAAGATTTTATTTTAACGAAAGAAACTTTTAATAGGGAACAAGAGAATTGCCCTAGATTAAAAGAATTAGTTAAGTGGGCTAAAGAAAACCCTAAAACTTATCCACACATTTTCCATAAGAAAGTGTTGTACTATGCAACTAGAAAGGAACCTTATGTAATACAAGTACCAGATAGCATGATCTACTCAGTTATAGATCATTGCCATTCTTCACTTGGAAGTGGGCATGGAGGACAACAGAGGACTGAAAAACGAGTTAGAGAAAGATACGTTTTTCCTCATCTAAGTAAGTTAGTAAAGGAGTACTGTTCCCAGTGCGTGTCTTGTGCTAAGGTTAAAGGTCCTAGACCTCCAAAAGCAGAAATCAACAGATGGCCTCTTCCTTATACTCCGTTTTCTAGAGTACACGTGGATAGTATAGGTAAACTTCCCACATGTTCAATTTCAGGAGCCAAACACATTCTCGTCTTCAGAGATGTTTTGACTAGATACTGCGAATTAGTCGCCTGTAAATCAAGAACAAGCCAAGAATTTGCTCAAGCTTTACAAGAAAGGGTGATATGTAGGCATTCAAGCCCAGAAATATTAGCTTCAGATAATGCCCAGAGTTCCTCAGCTGCGTTAAAGAGCTATGTAAAAGCTTGGAGGAATAAAAAACGTTTAATATTCTGCCCTACAAACCAAGTCAAAATGGTGTAGTTGAAAGATTGAATGCAGATATTGAAAATTTCCTCCGTCATTTTGTAAAAGACAATCATAGAGATTGGTCAAAATACTTATCTTTTGCTCAAATAGCAATTAATACATCGTATAATAGATCAATTGGATCTTCTCCACATTTCGTCCTGCATGGATATATAAAGAGACTTCCCTACGAGATGCCTGATTATGTCTCTCCATTTACAAATAAATCGGAAAACAGAAAATTCATATCAGATGAGGTAGATGTCGTAGTGGAAAGAATGGAAGCTATAAGAGATTTAGCTAGAGAAAATCTAGAAAAAGAAACCATTAAAGCTATGGAACAGCAACACAAACATGCCACACAAAGAGAATTGAAAGTGGGCGATTATGTTTTCGTAAATGCTGTCAAAAAACCAGAACAAAGTTCTAAATTGAACAAAAGATTTGAAGGTCCTTTTATTGTAAATCAAATAAAGGAGCCAAATAAGCTTATGCTTTCGTGTTTAAATTCAACGAAATTATTTCCGGTTCACCGGGATAATGTAAAGATAATTCCAGTTGAAAAGATTACAGAATCTCATTTTTCATTTGATAATGATGAGATTTGGAATCCAGATGCAATTCAAGAAACATTGGATTCCCCGAAAGTTACAACAGAAAGAACAAGTATGGAACCTGAAGAAGTAGATCGACAGGTAGATGATCAAGAATCTCCAACCACTTCTTCGTGGATTCCCCCTAATTTTTATGATGAACAAAATGTTATACCAGAGGATTCAACACAAGAACAACAGAATCCTGTAGAAGAAACACAAACTTCTTGTAATCAAATAATACCTGATACTCCTCAAGGAAGTAGATTGATTATAATTCTACTCCCCAAACAAGAACTCAAGTAAGAGGATATAGACCGTCTCTATCACCAATCAGACAAGAGGATTCATATGTTTCAGACAGTTCTGAACATGAGGAACAGCCTGTCATTGCAGAAGTACAAGAGGATGCTTTGGTAACGCCACTTACAGATGGAACTGTAGGGGATAATGTGCCAAGTTCTGAAGCACTTCCCAAAGATGATGAGGTAACACCTCCAGAAGAAATTATGGATTTATCAACATCTGAAGGTACAAGAGATGATAGAAAAGAAGATCCGTCGTATAGACCTCACCAGCAATTCAGAGGTCCGAGGGATGTGGAACCAAGGGTTACAAGAAGTCATACAAGACAAAGAACGGAAGAAGCAACAAAAGAGTCGTCTGAAACAGAATTACAGAGACCTCCAGTTGTTTTGCCATTAGAGATGACTAGAAGAGGAAATAGACTCTACTATTTGCCTCCTAAGAGTTAAAATCTCTTAGATTGTAAAAAATTTTTGTAAATAAATTCTTAAATTCTATTTTTTTTTGTGTTTATAACCTTTAGGTTTAAGTTTTTATATTTCTATTACAATATATTACACAAAACACATGTTTACACTTTTCTATTTTTAATCTTTTATGTATAAGTTTCCATATTTTTATTATGTCCGTTACGAATTCGGAAAATTTTTTTTTTGCCCCCAGGGGTCAGTCTTTTCTTTTGAAACTAAAAAACCATAAAAAAATAGAAAAATTCATTTTACGAAACGTTTATATACTTTTATTTTTTATTAGTAACATTTTTTTATTATTATTTTTTATTTTAAAAAGAAAACAAAATAAAAATCGAAAAATTTCGTTTTAATATTAGAATAATAAAAATATAATCAGATTGTTTATTTAATATTAAGAATCTTTTTAATTAATCTTAATTACGTATTATTTTTAATTTTAATTAAGCATTAGCCTTAGGCTATATAATTAGCTTGCTTTTATTTTTAATTTTTTTTTAATTTTAATTAAGTATTAGCCTTAAGCTATATAATTAGCTTGCTTTTATTTTTAATTTGATTTTAATTCAGAATTGCTATATAATCAGTTTTATTAATAATAATTAGCCAGATCATTTATTTATAATAATTAGTATAATCTTTTTAATAAATAAGCTTAATTCCATGATAATCAGAATGCTACAATTTTTAAGTTTTTCACTTAAAGTTTATTTTTAATTTTAATTTTCATTTTAATTATAATCAGAATGTTGAAGATTTTATCTTTAGTTTTATTATCCAAGATCCAATAAACTTGATTTCATTTTATGAAGTTCATTTTATTTTAATTATTTGATTTTATTAATTGAATTTATTATCAGAAACATATCAAACTTGATTCCAATTTTTAAATTTTAAAATTAACGTAATTCTAGTATAATCATAGGTAACTTTAAAAAGAATTTAATACATTTAATTAATTATTTTAATTTAATGAAACGGCGACCTAATTTATTAAATCGAAGTAATAATCATTTCAGACTGAAATGAAAATGTTACATCCAGCTTTTGCATTACTTCTTTTACCTGCAGTCTTAGGAAGTATCAAATCATTACTTACATTAGTTGAACATTCAGTTAACAGTATTACAATGATACATCAATTAGTTATCACTTCATTACAATTAGCTAAAAACAAGATAACTAATGACCAACTTTATTCACCAATCTTTTTGTTACCATACATACTAGAAATGACAAAAACAACAAAGTTACATCCTATCATACCATTAGAAGCAACAACATACCATTCATTTTTGACATACTCATGGACTATAAAATCAACCACTAATCCATTTGAATTAATTACACTAATTCCATTCATTTCAAATGAGAAATTTATTTCATATAAGTTAATTCCATTCCCAACATTCATTCCATTTAATGAAACGTCCATTCGAATAATGTATAATACACCGAATAATTATCTTTTCGTTAATTATGGTCAGCGAAAATATACTTATTTACGGAATTCGGTCCACGATTATTGTCGTAACATAGGGAAAACAGCAGTATGTCCTCAATCACAACCTTTTACATCCATTGATGACAAAACATGCTTGCTATCGCTTTTGCTTAACTATACTACTAATTTTTCTTCATGTCCTATAACTATTTTCAAATCTAAAGAACCCTTTACAGTAACCCTAGGACATTTCACTATTATATCTTTTGCAGAAAAAGTTAGAGCTTCTATATCTTGTGAAAGACCTCATTCAGTACAGCATATAAATAATTTTATTTTTAATATCCCACATGGTTGTACTTTTACCTCTGCTAATTATCAATTTAAAAATCCCATTCATTTAGAGAAAAATATTTCATTAACTTCATTAATTGCTCAATCCGATAAAGTTTTGTTTAATTTTTTAACTCATGTTGCTTTACCAAATATATCTGCAGCATTATTTCCAAAATTTCAATTAATGAAAGAAGTTCAGTGGAATAAGAGACTGGACAGTATTAATAATACCATCCACCCATTAACTCCTTATCTTTCTCAAGTTAAGTTAATCCCATATATCGGTGGAGGAACATCTAGTATTATTTTATTCATTTTCAT
>JABUQX010066396.1:0-10000 GCA_015478945.1 Trachelipus rathkii
CCATATTTGACCCCACATATAATATGCGATGCTAGGGTCTTTCTTAAATTGATATCACAAACATTAATATATGAACTTGAGAGTTAACACTCAAATCTCTAATGAGGAGCTACTAAGGAACTTAGTAGTGACTTTAGCCCACATCGCTTATCAATTAATTTACTCTAGCGGTGGTAATTAAAGAAATTACTCGCTTAAGTTGAATACCATAATTATAATCCCCCGATCTTAACATCTAGATTATTTTCGAAAAGCTTAATTGAAGTTATAAATTCATTGTTAAAACGTCAAATCATAATAAAGGTCAATATTTCAATCAAGTCCTTCCCATTAAATACTATATTCAATAAATTTTAAAAATGGAAATACTTCAGATGACGCTAATTTTACATTTAAATAATAATGAAAATCAAAAGGACGAATGAGTCTCTCTCATAATAATAATAGGCCTGATTCCATTTCTGCTTTGCAAAATTTCAAAAATTCATAACTAAATGAAGTTAGTGAATGAAGCTTCTCATGGATATTTTTGATTCTATTTTATCCACCTATCTAAAATTTCAAAGTGTTATTAAATCATGTAAGGTTCTGTTCAGTCTTCCCCAGCGTCATGTGAATTGCACAATTTGGCAATGTCTTATCAAACACTATGATATTAAAGCAATTAAAAGATTTGTACATTGAATGAGTCTATGCAGTAATATGTTAAGTACTAAACCATCTCGCAAGATTCTATTGTCCTGGACTTTGAGGCAGCAACTTATTTCTTCAGTTGCCAAGTTTGCAATAAAGAAAGTACACAATCACAGCTCTCTTGTAGCAAAGGTAAAGTTCCACCCTCCAAATGTATTGTCTTAGCGTCTTAGCGCAAATGCACACATTCCATATTCTATATTTGTTACTTATCAATTACTTATATAGGATTGGTAGAAGGTAACAGTTTCAGCTTCCTAGCTTCGATGCCTAGTCGCCTGTGGCTCACATGCGGTCCTAATATTCTTTTCTTTTAAAAGTAGTGTTGGATAAACTCAATATATCTTGTAGAGAATCAATCAAGCACTCATACTGAGTATATTACAACTCTATTTATGGTTTACGCTACCCGCTATGCTTTTGAAAAGAGACTGTTCTTGATTGTTATATATGGACCATTCTTGTTTCACCCTTCCTCTTTTGGTTGATTGAGTTTCCATTACGTTTTGAGATTTATGTTCGTAGATCAGGCTCTAATTAATTTAAATAATATTCTTATAAATCGGCAGATTCTGGCTATAAAGAATCTGATAACTCATTTTTTCGATTTGGATGCCTTAATTGCATTGATTTAATAGAGTATTTCCCTCAGCTAGAATTTGATTAAATGTATGAGTGGATCTGCTTTAAGTTAAGAGATGGTTCTATTTTCCATTTGGAAATATACAATTTATATAGGCAAGAATGCAAATAAGAGTTTCAATCACCATCAGTTGTTCAAAAATCAAATCAAAATCAATGTTTTCCATATCAAAATCAAAATCATACAGTTTAACCATACTTTGGTTAATTTGTCAGTCTAACCCTGTACATTCTTTATTTTAATCCTTTAAAAGGCAATTCCTAAGTAATTCACGAGGTAGAGCAAAGTTAGAAAACATGTTCAAATTAGGGTCCTTAGGTATTGAAAGGTATGATAATAAAAAATCTGAAGATGATTTGAAACAGATGAAAAAAATTCAAAATGTGGTAGGCCAATACCAGAGATTCGCATAACTTATCAAGCAAAATCCTTCGTTCGCAAATTCGATGAAAGTAAGCAAGAGAAATCATTTTGGTTAACCGGATGTCCTTGATTTGTGTAGATTCATATTATGATGTCTTCAGCAACATTTAGCTGATGGTATTATTGAAAGAGTTCAAAGTACCCCTCTGAGTATAGAAATTATATTGGGTTCCTCTACCGACCTGTTATCAAGCTGATGAACAAGTATCAATCAACAAAGGTCTGGCCCGTGTTTATCTGTTCTCTTAAAACTAACTTCTTTCCATCTCTAAATGAGACAGCCTATACTGGACCAGATCTTATGTCCTCCTTGTTAGGTCATTTATTCCGGTTCAGATCAAATCAGTTTGTTATGCTATCGGAGTATAAAACAAGCCTTCCTTCAGAATAAGTTTAAAATCGTATCGTTAAGACGTGCATATCTGCTTTGGTTTTATGGAAAAAGTAACTGGTCAATTAAAGGCTACGATACTCAACAGTGTTTTGGTTTCAACATCCTCACCTTTTCAATTCCTCAATTATATCATCAAGCATCAGGCTCAGTCATATGAGGATGATGCATGTACTCACAAACTATGAAATAAATTTTTTGTTGATAATTTATTTATTAGTGGCAATGATTCACAACATTTAAAAGCTTTTATCATGAATGCAACAAAAGAATGGAAGATAGGTGGTTTCCATCTTAGAAGTTGGACTCTAATAATGATCAATATTAAGAGCTGTTATGTGGAAGGAGAGGGTAGAATATTTCAACATCAGGAATCGGAGGATAAGGTTCTTGGATATCTTTTAAATCCCTTGACAGATAGTTTAAAACTGCAAATATTTCAGTAAACTGCTGATTGCAAATACCAAAGGTTGCTGTTATACTGCTGTGCTCCAAGGTTTTGATCCGTTAAAGTATCTTTTACCTGTAATCTTTAAGCGGTCGGCTATTAATTTAGGAAATTATGGCAATTATGTCTCAATTGGGATGAAAAGGTCCTTGCTGATGTTTTAGTTTCTAGGTTTATTTGTTTCATTTAAAATAAATTACAAACTGATTGAGATTCGATAAGGTGTGCTATTCTCACCTTCTTCCTCAAACTCTTTTTTCGTATTTTGCGACGCTTTAACATCTTGTTAATGGTTTTTGCAATTTATTAGTAATATGGTTTCAGGTTCTAGTTTTAATTTATTTCAAAGGGCCAAGGTGGCCCCCCTCAAATCTAAGGCTTTGCCCTCTTTAGAGTTGTTATTTGTGTTCTTATTTTTTCAAGATGTATCAAATCAATATTATCAGAATTTTCCTAATAATAATAATTCAAAAACATAAATGTCTTTGTAGATGCTCAAATTGTCCTTTCATGGCTCCTGTCCTGGCAAGGCAAAAAAACATAAAACATTTTTGTAAATACAATAGGCTAATAAATTTAATACTAATTCAAAATATAAGTTTGAGCAAGAGTACAAAGTTACCATTTCTTATGCCTTTAGCATCAATACTTCTGAAAACCCAGCGGATCTTATAACCAGAGGTTTTACAACCTCTACTTTTCTTTCAAAATTGCTTATGGCTAAAGGTTCCTTCTTGGATTCTTCTAGATCATCCTATGGCCTATTAGTAAACTTAAATTTTTGTCTGAGGCCACTAAGGAAAAGCACTTTACAATGTACATCTGTTGTTGTTTCTTCAGTCTTGTTACCCTTTAAAGATTATTCAAGTGTGCATAGGCTTAATAAAGTAACTTCAAAAACTATTCAAATTCTTATTCTTTACCTCAAAAGGCTGATGACAGATTTGTGATCAGAAAGCCCAACTCTTATTGGTTGAGATAGATGCAAGCAGCATTGTTTTTTCTAAAGGAGATATTATTCTCCAACAATTCCTAAAAAGGATGTAAATGTCCACTGCGGTCATCAACTTAACTTATTCATAAGATGATAAAGGCGCTAAATCCGCATCCAAAGGTAGAATGCCAAACACTTTTATATGTAATGATGATGTGGGGAATTAAAATTTCCCCATTTTTCCCCTTTCCCCTTGGGCCAAAGGAATTTCATTCCCCCCAAAATTCATCTAGATAATCATAAGAGACTTTCATTCAAGATGTCAAACACTTGGGTGTTCAAACCCACTATCAATTTCATCAGAACTCATTCGGCTTCTGGATTACCAAGGCCAGGCAGGCCTGTAAAGAATGTTTTGTCAGACAGTATAGTATGCAAAAGAATTTACAGTATACCCTTTAAATACCATAATATGACTAATCTTCTCTCATCATTAGAGTATAAGTTTTGTCGTCGTCCTTTTGAAGCAATACTGGCGATGGACTTTACAGGGCATTCTCGTTGTAAGATAATGATCAAGGAATTTCAAAAAATGTTCTGTTAATTTTCACCTGCCTTAAACAGAGCTATTTCATGTTGATGTCCTTTCCCTCCACGATGATGTCCCTGACATCCTTTTACTTTCATTCACGTTTCACAAATTATGGCATATCCGGTCCACATTTGGGTACTTTCAGATATTCCAGGAATTTCATAACAAGGTGTGGAAATATACGTTAGAATCATTGCTTTCAAATATGTTCTCCGAAGCATATGCGTAATCAATTAACATCAAACATTACAAGATCCCAATCTATTCCAGTTGGGGGATCAGTTTGGGAGAGAAGGATACGAACAGTTAAGGGATGTCTCTATAAATCTATAGGTAAAGCAACCTTACCCTACTTTCAACTGTTAACAAGTATTTCAAATATTACCAATGTTATCAATTCAAGACCTTTAACTTTATAGTTTTCTCTATAATGTATTTGGGAAGTTATTTATTAGATTCTGTGTTAAGCCTTATGGCAATTAAAACCTCATATTCAATGAAGTTTCCACCCCGATATGGGTCAAAACTCCTCCCTCACATACAAAGACTTAGCCATATCTCTAACTGCTCAAGGGAGAGTTTTGGAGACTTTCAGGGAATTATGGTATGAGTCTCTACCTATTAAATTTGCGCCAGACTAGTAGAAATCTCTATCAGTCAGAGTGGGAACCAACAGAATTAAGGTTGGAGATATAGTTCTGATACACACACTTAATAAGCCTAGACCCTTCTGGTTTTTGGGTAGAGTTCTGGAAGTCATTGTTGGTGATGACGATAGTCAGGAGTGTGTTATTTAAAAGGGGAGATGGACAACCTGTTACTATTCTATTTGTCATCTCTACCCATTGGAGTTATCTATTACCCACTCTGTCTCCAGTGGAGAAACGGATGCTGAGGCAAGCAGTGATCTCTCAATCAGATGGTCAAAAATGAAAATACAGATAAAACGTCCTTTAATCAAATATTGCAAATTCCAGTTATTAAAGTAATAGTGATACTGCTATTAGTAGATGTACAACCTCAACTCAGGTATAAAATTCCCCCTAAGCTTGACTCTCATACAGAACCAAAATTGGCCTCCGCTCAATTCAGTCAAGAAAGACCTCTTAGACAGGCTGCTGTCAAGTGGCAAGAATTCCTTCGCAGGAATTTATCTGATTTGTAAAAAACTTTAATTCTTTTAATTGCAATGGTTTTAATTGCAACTCTTCAGTGGGAGGATATAAAAACTTATATATCAATATCCACATATATTTCTTCTATTTTGCTCATTTTAGTATTTTATTTTAGGATAATAGTATTTTATTTTAGATATAAAAACTATTTAAGCTATACAGTATAATTGAGTTTAGTGGAATTTATTATTTTTGTCCCCTTCGATATAATTAAACCAGAATTTCACTACTAAAAGATAACAACTGCGGAATCACTTCAAAATTCAAAAGCGGTACTATTTAGTCGTGTGCATGTGAAATCAAAATTTAAAAAATCAAAATGTAAAAGGGTATAGAGTAATTTCTCAATTTCTTTTCAAATATTTTACTATCAATCTATCTCTATTCTCGTTTAACCTTCTTCACCAATCCACATTTACCCGCTATACTAAAGATTTTAGGTCTAGGTTACAAAAGCAAGAGGCTGAGTTATCTATGGAACTATCAAGATCTTATTTAAAAGAGCAAAATTCTTTGAAAACAACAAATGGTAAGACTTAAGTAGATACACAATTGTACTTATATATCATTTTTTAATCCTTATACCTTGTGGCTGGATAAAAAAATGGATAAGCAAAAGTTGAAAGACCTATTACACAGTCGTTTCAGAAAGCAACTTCAAAAGATTGTTCTTGGCTTGATTTAGTATTTTAAAGGCTTCTTCAGCTCCTGCTTCTTTGCACTTATCTGGATGCACTAAGCCAGCTAATTTCCTATATGATTTTGTGATATCATCTCTGAAATATAAATACATAGAATATCTAAGATAGTATCACACTTTTTATATTACTCATGAATAAGTTATTTAGAACTTTTTTATATAACGATATAATAATTTTAAAAATAATAAAATACATACTTGGAAATTCCTCTTCTTGCTAGGCTAAGCTTTTCAAAATCATCTTGCCCGTGTTTAAGACGATTTATCGCTTGTGTAACTTCAGGATCATGAATGTGAGGGGCAATATTTTGGGGTTTCATTCCATCTTTTAACTGCAATGCTTGTACGAATATCGTCTACGAAATTAAAATATCTCATCAAATAAAGCGAAAATTTTAAATGCCTTAATAACCTATGAGAAACTAATATTTTCCTTAATAGTATTTCCTTTTTAAATTACAGGATTTAAAAAGAATATTAAAATCTATCTAATATTTATTATATTCTCGATTTTACCAAGAACAGTTTCAATTTTGACATAATATTTAAATAAGTTATAGTAATAGTGCCAAAATAATGAGGATATTGGTGTTACAATTTATCCTCCACTAGTATCAGCAACTTTTTCAATCATGCTTGCCAAGTCTCAAAAAACAATATCAGGTTAACAAACTATAAACGCATTTTTTTTATATAAATACTAAAGATCATAATTCAAATCCTCGAATATGCTGGTTTTTACTTTTTAAATAATTATTTTAAATATTCTCAATCTGACCGAGTTATTTTATATTCAAATGCACTCTGCTTTTTCTGAAGCTATAAATAAAAATACTTTAAAATAGAAATTTTCACAAAGAAAAGAAATTACAACTTTTGAAAAGATAACTGAATGAAATAATCAGATCTGAGCTGATAATAATTAAGGATCGTTCTAAGGGACAATAATCTTATCATTTGTGAAACTTTAGTTAACTAAAGAATTCAATAGGCGTTACGTGGAAACTAATAAATAATTAATAATAACCCATAAAAGGCGTTTCTCTAGTTATGTACAAAAGAAAAAAAATATATATTGATGTGTTATTAAAAGCAAACTCAAATCGATGGACCTGGATCTGCAATCAGCATAATTGGAAAAATAGCTCTTTTATGGGAAGCCAACCGCATGTACTCTCATCTTATGACAGAAAATTGGAACGGGTAATATAAAATGTCAAATGTCTTATTATCTTAATGATTTAACATACCTTAACGAGAACGATCAACCTCCTGCGCCACGAGGCGTTCTAAATTAAAACTTGTGAAATTATATTTTCCTTTACAAACATCAAAAACATGATCCAGAGAGAATATCATGTACGCGTCAAGTGACGAAACTTTCACTCATGGTCAGCCAAAAATAAAGGGTGGGTGAGAACCATAGAACAAAATTTGAAAACTAGAAAACTAGCCAAATATATAACCTCAAGAAAACAGTTTTGTTTGTTACAACTGACTTTCTAAAAGCATTCTATGTAGAACATTTTAATTGTAAGCAACAATAGCTTACTTGATGCAAGCAGAAATGTCTACAAGTAAACATGCACTAGTTGCTAAAAAAAGTGAAGAAATTTATTTGCAATAAAATTTAAAATTAATTTGTTTCTGAATTTTAATTCACATGCCAAAAACGTTAAAACCTTACATACTCCATTGAATTTAGGGATGGAGCGATACAAATACTTTTACCGATAACGATACGATGCCAAAAAATTCCATCTTTACCGATACGATACCAAAAATTTCCCGATATCATTACCAGTATTATTATATCAAGGAACTTCCCAATCATAACTTACCGAAAGGTTAATTAGGAAATGGGTAACAATTAGATATAACAGCTATTATAATTATTATTATTATTATTATCTACCTTTTTCCCCCAAGAACTGGGGGTAAGGTCGCGTGACATGCACCGGAAACAAAAGGTAGTAGAAGAATATGCACAAGTCGAAAAGAAAGCCCAGGCCCCTTTATACCTATAGTGGAACTCGTCGCAGTCGAAAATCCACCCAAGAGCTTCACGGGAACACGACGGAACCCTTACTATGGCATCTCGTCAGTGTGGGGTTCATCCCCTTGGCCAGGTCCGTGGCCAAAACCATACCCCTCACAAACCCTGCCATTCACTCCTATTATGCACCTTTCTTCTCGCCTTTGCCAAACTCACATTTCTCTCCTCCAGGCAAATGCCCAAACAATTCCGAAGAAAGGAAACAGTTCTGATCCTTCTATCCCCCTATAGCTCTCACCTGTATTCTGTCTAAAATCTTTGAAACCATTTTCAACTCATTTCTTGAACCATCTGGTATTCCACTTTATTCTTTCCGACCATCATGGCTTTCGACACTCGGTCTATTGGAGATATACTTTTCTTTCTTGAAGATATATTGTCTTTTGTCCTTAGGGACAATCAGGAATCATGTCAGTCTGGTCTGGTGGCGGTTGAAACATCCAACGCATTTGACCTGGTATGGCATGCGTCGTTGCTCTCCAAGTACCCTCCTTCTCTTTGCTTCTTTTGTTTAGTTTTCTTTCAAGTAGTTTCATATCTGTTATGGTTAATTTTGAGACTTCTTTTTCCTTCCCTGTCAACAGTGTTGTTCCTCAGGGTTTTGCTTTGTCTCCAACTCTATTCCATCTTTTCATTAACAATCATCATAGCTGCCCATTTATATGCCGATGAATCGAAACTATATTCTTTTACTCATCTCAAATCTGCTACCTCTTTTGCATCTAGAGTTTTCTCTCATCTTAATTTTTCCTATTATATTCTTGCTGCTCTGGATAGAATTTCATACCGGGATCGTTTCAACCTTGTGAAATTCAGTTCTATGGAGAACTACAAATCTTCCTCTCAACGACCCCTAACTTTTCTACTTCTTTCGATGTTTCACCAGTCTATCCTGTTTACAATATTAACATACTCGGCCTTAACATAAACTAATATGTCTTAGAAACTTCATATCACAACGTTTGCTAGGACTGCCTCAAAGAAGCTGTGGGGTCAGTTAATACTGCGAGATTACAAGGTATCGGAAGGAGGAGGGGGTTAGGTTTCACCAGTTTTTTAGATAGGGTCGAGTCAAAGGTCAAAAGGCATTACATACTTTTCAACGAGATGTTTTTACTTTCTTTCTACATGTTCTACAGCGGTATGTGCTCTAGGATACTGACCACTCATATGCCACACCTTTACATGCACAAGAATTTTGTATGAATATTGGCAACTTCAGGCTTGTTCGCTGAGGTGTTTCCTTCATTCCAACTATCTCTGTTCTGTGGAATTTCCTTCAATCCCGGCGAATTTATTTTTCTTCACTTTAAAGACAGCATTTGTGATCACCTACGAAATCTGTTTTAACAATGTCAAATTAAAGTCTTAAATTAATTTTATATTAAAGTAAAATTAATGTGATCTGAAGTCGGGCATCAAATATTTTCCCTACTCCGCAAGTTGACTTTTTCTTGTAAATTTCTCATTCCTAACCCCGACTCTGCAGCCCTGACAAAGTAAACAGGAGACATAATAATAAAAATTATGAAATGCAATAGTACTGCTGTGGTGTTTCCTAATATTTAAAAACACCGGGGATAGAGTTGTTTTAAGGCATTTTAAAAACATAAATATTTAATAAAATATAGCTTAACACAAAAACTTCTAATTAATATATTTAAACGAATGTACCGTTAGTATCGGTATCGGTATCGGTTCAGTATCCATCATTTTCACTGATACAAAATTGTTTTTGATCAAAGGATACAAAAAAAAATATTGCAACTATCGATACTTGATCCAATCGATACTTGACAACCATCCTCTAATTGATTTTTCAAGTTCTTAATTTAGAGAACCAAATTTAAAAATAAAATAAAGGTGTGAACAAGATGAAAATTAATAAACTTACATAAAAATGCTTTGAGTAACTCCAACACCAAGGCTGATGACGTTAAAATGT
>JABUQX010066396.1:15000-26641 GCA_015478945.1 Trachelipus rathkii
CTTGTATGTTTTAAAACATGATTACATTTACAAGAAGATCTTAACTAGCTACAATATAAAGGATAAAAAAATAATGAAAGAAGAGACCTTTATTAATCAGCTGAAAGACCAAAATAAAAAAACGCTGTTATTCAACATGACAATAAGCACAATCCTAGTACCCTTTATGATATAAGATATTCAATTTAATTTGTTGTTTACCTTCAGACCAAAAATGTGTGATAGCAAAAACATTAAGCTAATCAAACTAGTATCTGAACGAGAGCCCTGTTCCTTTTTGGGATGTTTACATTCCCACCTACACTAAAAATACCCTCGCTCTCGACTGATGAGTGGAGGGGCTGATAATATTTGCTTGCAAGCACTGAAAATAATGGAACCTGGGCCCATTTTCATGCCACTATGCATGAACGGATTCTCTTCTGTAAGCAGCTATCTCCATGTTTTCATACAGCCTCATCTCCTCCTTTCACAGATTGCAATTTGAATTATCTTTGCTCTTCAGTTTTTTCGATGAGTTCCTTGGTGTGGTTCCTTTGAAGGTGAAGGAGAAATGTCAATGCAATTTCAGCCATAAACTTATCAAAATCTAACATATCAAAATCCTCTCATCTTCATAAGGAAAACCTTGCTGAAAAGCCACCATCCGTCACTATCAGTGTGTTGCCAGGGTGCTGATAAGGTGGCTTCCATTCTGTGAATTTTTTTTTTGTCACGCGAGCAAGCTCCTCGTTATGCCATTTAAATGCATTCTAAGAAGTGGTTCACCGTAGGCAGTGCCATTCTTTTGGGGTTTTCAGCTAGCATAAATTCTTTATTAGAAACCTTTTATATATCAAAACCTAGATTTATTATTGAATTCTTAAAGTTTTCTTTCATAATTCTTCACCTAAAAATTAATAAATATTGGCCAAGGTTCAGCCAATATTAAACCAATATCCGATACTGATTACCAAAAAAGTGGCCGAATACTGCATACGGATCTATCTGGTAAATCCCTAGTATGAGTGCACTAAGTTTTGCATAAGGGTATGTTGTTTACTTGTGTTAATTGTATAGTAGTGAACTATGGTATAGAATAGAGTAGTCATAGATCTCAGCTACAAATTTGTTCAGTGAAAATCATCTTAGGGTTGCGTTAGGTGTGAAAGAATTGATAAAATGGAGGAATGATATACTAGCGAGTTTTGTGTAGAAAAGATGTAAATAAAAAAGTATATCCAAAATGGCTTTGGTCAATATGGAGGAATGGATGATAGACAGTTGGTTTAGCGGTATGTACGGTGGTGAAAGTGCTGGGAATCGATCAGGTTGGGAGACTGAAGAAAAAAGTGGATTGAGAAATTGAGTCAGTAGAAGATACTGGCTGAAGAATAGGAATGAGTTGGCTGAAGTGAAGAAAGAAAGGTGCATAATTAGGTGTGAATTTGAATGGAGGGTTTTGTGAGGGGTATGGCTGTAAGGCTTGCCCTGGGGATGCGAACTCACACATTGAATGAGATACGCACAGTGAGGGTCCGTCGCAGTTCAGTGAAGCCCTAGGTAATTTTTACGACTGCGATGAGTTCTGACTTGAAGGGTATCGAGGGAACAGTAAGGGGGGCTGTCTTTTCGACTTGGTTAATTAAGAGTGAAAATGAAAATCAAATTTATTACACAGGGAGTTGGAGACTAGGATAAGACTGCATAAATGAATTCTTCAAAGCTGATTTTAAAATATCTTTTTAAAACTCAATTACTTAAACGAATAGGAAAAATTAATGTAAAACTGGGTATTATGAGTCAGAGTAGAATAAGAATGCATCTTATCCTTCCAAATGACTGAAGAATATAATAATGCGAAGAAGGAGCTATTACCTTCAAAAGTTATAGCAATAATAACTTTTGAATTTAGAGTAAAAATATACTACTTTCCCCTGTTTTCCAGAATTTCCTAAGCTCAATATTCGGATTCTAACAGCTTGTTTTGCATTATTTCTATGTTCCATTAAATATTTTTTAATCAAGATAGAATAGACAAAGAATTTTAATTTCCTAAAACTAATTTTAAACTTGGATTTAGTTGAAATATTATTGAAATTTTGAAAGTAAAGAGGTTAATATACTTTCTTACTAAAAAAAAACAAAATTAAATTTTAATTAAGTTAGATAACACCATATCATTAAACTGAGAAAGACTCCAATAAAGAAAAGCTATACAAGATTACTTAAAGTTTATATTACATTAGCGAAAAGATGATCTACAATAGATGTCTGTGAATTTAATTTATTTAGTTAGCAGAATATATATATATATTATATATATTATTAATATATATATATATATATATATATATTATTATATTATATTATATATAATATATATATTATTTAAATTATATATATGATATAAAATATATATTTAAACATTTTTTTTTTAAATTAATATCAATAAACTATTACATATTAAAAAGTTTTAACGATAATAGTTAAACGTTATCAATTATTTGAATGAAACTATTCTAACGTTACAGAATTTACAGAAAAGAAAATTTGTAAAACGAAGATTAATATTTAATCCATAAAAAAAAAATAAAAATTAGTATATTTATTTTTTCTCTGAATATATTTAATTATTACTTTTTACTAGAAACATTTAAAAATATTGTTACATAAATCATAAAGAAACGAATAAACACTTCAACACAATCTTTCTTACCTACCATTTATAGAAATTTAATATTTTAAGTTTTAGTACATGTAGCTAAATTATAATTGGTTTTTCTCAACGCAGAACTACAACAATCCAAAATATTTTAAAATAAAAAAAAATTTTTATTTGTTTGTATATCACATAGCTCCACAATTACCCTATTTTTTCTTTTCCATTGAATCTTCTTATACTTTAAAAAATTATAATATTTCTTATCTATAGTTTGTAAATGAACAAATTCCAGCTAACTGGGTTATAAATGACTAATACCAAAAATAAAGAAGAAAGCATTGTCATCTAGGATACAAAAATATTTTTGACACATAAAAGAATTGTTAATTTTTGGAATGGTTTACCAAAAAACATTATTGATAGATTCTGTTTTAAGAGTTCAACCATAAAAAAAAAAGTTAGATTAATATATGGATGATCAAACTATATGACTACTTTTAGGAAATTTGAATCATTTAGGGTATTAGTGAAGTGAGCTTAGTTGACACAATGTCTAATTTATAGAGTTGGGTTTATTATATGCATGAATATTTAAATCCAAGAAGAACCATTCAAATTAAATAACTTTACACCTTTTGGACTGGGAGAGTCATGATGAGGCCATGTGGCTTTTTCTTTTTTTCTTAACTATTTTCTAATGTGCCTAGGCCTATGCTCCTATTAGAACATTACAAATAAAAAGACAATAAGAAGCCACATGGGTCTATCAAGACTGTCCCAGTCAAGCCAATAGAACCAATCACCAAACATGCTCATCATGAAAATCCATAAAGCACCCTAGGGTTTGTTTCAATAACTTACATAGTACCTTATACACATAAGTCTACTACTAATAGAGCTAAATAATTTTGGTGAATTAAAACTTAAATAACTTTGTAGTAATAGCTTTGAACTTCCCATGTCACTTTTATTAATTTTAAAATTAAAAAACATTTAAATAAATTAAATTTATTTAGATAAAAAGAATAAACCCCTCTTTCTGTTAGCTAGCCTTCACACAAAGGAGGAAATATTGGAATAGTTTTCCTGGTTTTCCAAATGAAGAATAAGGGAACAAAAATGACAAATCATTTCCCGCCCAAAATGAAAATAAAAATTTCCACAGTTCCTTAAATAATGCATCAATTTGTTTGACAAATTTAGAGTATTACCACACTCTACTTGGTATTACAATACCGGGGGTGGGGAATAATAATATTTTGGACTTAATCAGAAACTCTCTTCAAAGCATTTTGTTGTTTTTCTGGAGTTGTATGAAACCACAGTATGATGATACCCTTGCAGTTAAAGGAAAACTCAAATTTTTTTTTTATATACTTCCACATGTATTTCTTCTAGTTTATTCATTCATTAAATATTTAGTTTTAAGTTACAATACAATGTTTTAGTGATTTTTTTTTACTTCACTATGGTGTCTAGCTTTTTTTATTGCCTTAATGTCTGAAAAATCACTGATTTTCAAGTTCCACGTTTCTCACTTACAAAATCAAGTTTGCGGTATTCACGTAGTTTAAGAAAATCAAAGAATTTAACTTCATCAATTCAAGGATAAAGGTGATAGAAGACAATTTTTTTCATCACTATGTCAACTTTTATCTATCCGTTTACCTTCTTCTAATCAAATTACCCCTAATAATGTTTTGTATAATTAAGTGAGAAGTAACCTTAAATAACTCATCATAGATATAATTTATAATAATGATATATATATAAAATATTATTAATTAAAATTAATTATAGTAGTTAAACTATAATATTAATAATTAATATAAATATATCTATAATTAATAATGAATATTATATAGCATGAATTTATATAAAACTATTTTTCTCTACCAACATTACAACAAATGTATGCCGTATCAAGGATTTCGTTAAAAATAAAGACAATTATCAGTTTTTGAAATATCCACAATATGGTTCCTCAATACAATAACACTACGAAAACAGAATTTAGTCATTAAAGAAGCTTAAATCGAAATACGAATTCCAATGATATGTCTACAGTATAATATCTATTATAAAAACTCAACAGCTTCTATTTATTACCACTAACACCAACAGTTAATCACAACTAACTCTCCACAAAATCAAAAGTCACTAAATTAATAAATATTATAAATACATTAATGAAAATCGTATTATTAATAAGTAAAACTCCCCACAAAATGACTCACATTATTATAAAGAAAACGGAGCTAATGCTGGTCGGCAGAGGCAAGCTACAATTCGCCCAGGAAGAAGCTTGACTCAACGCGGTTTCTAGACTGAATTTTGTAGTCAATATTTTTAAGTGCAGTAGGATTAAATAATTTCGGCTATATAGAGAGATTGATCAAAGTTAGCATAAAATTTTTAATTAGTTAATGTATATATATTATGTTAATAATAATATTATTATTATACTTCTTGCTAATGCAATTTAAACGGGGATTATTTAAAAAAAAAAAAGACTGCAAACGACTCGTCAGGCACATCCACAGTTGCCGACAGCCTCAGAGAAATAAGGAACTATTTTTTAGAAAACTTCGGAAAGTACAATTCCACGCGATCGCTCTACCAAAAAAGGAATCGATACAAATGTTGATGACGTGTTCGTGCATCTTAAAACGCTAGCCTAATTCGAAAGAAATCATTTTTTAATATATATATTATTTCTATATTATATATCATATTTTTATATTATTTTTTATTTTATTATTATTATATATATTATATATATTTTTATTTTTTAGTAAAATTCATTATATACTATTTGGAGTTCTTTATAATTAGATAATATATATTTAGTGTTCATTTATGAGATACAGTATATATATAATATATATATCTAATATATAAATATATGAAATGGCTAGATCTTTTATAAATAATTTTCTCGAAGCCCACACTAAAGAGCAGCAAGTAGGTGCCTGTTGACCTATCTTCATGTTCGTACCGCTGTGCGGGATCTACAAAAATGCCGCCACTTGCGAGTTATATCTTTTATATATATATTATATATATATATATATATATATATATGATAGTTAATAGCTAAGTATATCGTATATAGCTAATAATAAAAGCTATTGTGATCATCGCTAATATATGAATGGTCCTTTAATGTTAGTTGCTATATATAATATAGACAAAGAGCTTTCGTTTGAGGAAAATGCCTAAATAGATACTAGTTAATACTATTATGATTAGTTTATTAATGAAAAATGTACTAGTAAATTTGTAAGTAAGAACCCTTGATGTTTTTTTTTGTGTATCACGCGACCCCTATTGGGCTTTATCTCATAAGGCACAGTTTAAGCCGCACACGGAGCCCGCCAACTCCAGAGGGCGCCCTTTCCACCACCTGGCCACTTATGCTGTAACCTGTTTTTTTAATGCTCGTAAGGCGTTTATTATCATGCACTTTATTAACGTGTTGAAAGCGTGTTTTCGGCCATTATCACTGTTTCTCAAAATCCTATCATGCAAGCACACACTTCTGCAAGTTAAAATAAGACTACATATATCAAATATAAGAGATAATGAACTTATATGAAAGAAATCTATATTAAACAAATAATAATATAATATAATAAGAGAGATAATATAATAATAATATATAATAATAAGGATAAATGAGCATTAAAATAGAAATAATAATAATTATTTCATATTTATAATAATAATCAAATAATAGGCTAAGCATTAATCAATAATAGATCGAAAAAATATTGTTGAGAATAATTTTCTTTAGGCACTCGATATAACTTTGTTCTAAAACCAAGCCATGCACCCATGTTAAAACGGAATCAACATTAATCTTGCCATCTTACGTATTTTTTTTTTCCCGTCACCGCGAAACTGATTTAATAACATTTATAGCAAGTAAAATCCATTTACAACTGGATCTGGCATGAAATCGGATCCCTGAACTACCTATATTCCTGCTGATTTTCTATATGTAAGAATGACCCTTCGCATGAAATGCCGAATATGACCCCTGGTGTCTGCTTCCCATTTGTTTTCCTCCCATCAGCTGCACGTTTTCCGGGAGGCCCCCCGCAGTCCGCTATTTTTTTATTCACTTTTTTTTGATCCAATTTGGAGGCATGAACAAGGCATATACTAAACTTTTCGATTACCATTTCATTTTCTTCTTCATTTACAGAACACGTAGAGTAAATGACAGTTTTGACATTTGGAAATGATAGTGCATGTAGTAATTATTTTGTCATGGATTTGCCCAGCCTCATGCGCCCTTAAATTTTTGAAAAAAACAAATCAGTAAAAATCTTATTAGACTATGTGGTTCTCTCTCCTACCCTAAAATAACTTGAACATAGCATATTTTCACATAAATCACAGGTCTTTCCAGCCCCTCCTCATTATCCTCAAACAGCCCCAATAGCGGTAGAAATAAATACTAACAATGACTATAATAGCCTAAATATAAAGAGCATAGAAGGGTCAAGTCAAAATATTAGCAACAAGTTCCGGCAGATTCACTGTGAGTACTCATGCTCGCGCCATCGTCAATACTCCATTTTCTGCGCGCACGTAGTTCAATACACAGATCTTTAAGGAATATTATCTCTCTCTATATAAGCACAGCTGACAAACAGGATGGTCATATTCAAGGCTGTTCTTGATGCCAAAAAACCTTAACTAAATCACCTCCTGAATCCAAAAATGCTCCAGTTTTCCCTCATCACTTCAACCGTTTTTCGGGGAGGGCCTTCTGCTATAATGCATTTGCAAGCCGATATACATCAGAAAGAAACACTAACTATTCATCCTCTCTGGGTTAGACGTATCATTTTGTGAGAATCCAGGTCCTGTTTTTCTGTAATAAAAATTGTCAAAATAATTGTTCACTGCTCTAGAGAAATATTTTATTTTTGTTTTTGTGTTTTTTTTCTGTGAGGGCAGCTGGACAGTTGGAGATATGAGAAATTTTCGTGCTGTGAGGTAATGAGACTTATAGAGAGCTGAATGGGATATTTAGGGAGGCTGAATTATATGTCCTGTGCTTTATGTGCTAGGAACCCTCGATGGTGGGAGTCTTCCAAATTGAGATCATTATGACGATGTAGAGCGAGGTTATTGCGGCCAAACCATTGTGCGGTGCACAACGCAACATGCGCATGGATTACGGGTACCTCTGAGCCATCATTGTGTAGGAACGGTACAGCTCGGTACCAAGTAGCTGCTGCATAAACTGTTGGAGCCCAAATCTTTGTCCATGAATGCCCGCCAACATTGGCATGTATTATGTAGGTGAAAATGTACTCATAAGACCTAGTTTGTAAAGAAGAGGAAGAAGGTAGGAGAGTTTTATGCGTTGCGTACCTTTCTAAAGAGTATAAAAATTCCCCAAAACATAGCAGAAAGGGGATCGCGGATAATTTTTACAAGCTTGCAACAGTGACAATAAGTGAACCTCAGTAATTCAAGGCTATCGATTTATTGATTATATACCACAAAACTCGAACGTCAGTTCATCTGTCAGATTTTTGAAAAACTGGGAACATATAAAATGACTCTGGCAGTATAAATGAAAAAAAATTTCTATTTTAAATTTAAGAAATTTAAAAACTACAATACTTTTTAAAACATAGAATCATCTCTCTCCCAAACTTAGAACTGTAATATAGATAAAAGATTTGAAGCCTGAGACTAATACTTAATGAGGGTATCAAATGACAATGTTCATGAGCTATTAAGAAGCGGATACATAAGAGACTTGCGAGAGAGTTTTGCATTTATATATATATGTTTTTTCTAACTGTGTGTCACAAAGCCCCATATATTAGTGAAAATTCCGGATGCAAAACCTGTGCGCGCCAAGGTTATGTATGACTGTAACCACTACGTGCAAACTGGTTTATTAATCAGAGACGGTGTGGTTTGTCATCGGTTCCCAAATATCTTTACGAAGCTGAGAGAGAGAGTTTTATGCTTCATATGCGGTTAGTTAAATCTTATTAGTTGTTAAAAGAGAGCTAAGACATCTTTTCTATTTCAACACACTTGTTGCTCAATCATATATTTTTTTTAACTCATTTGGGAAGGCTGTATAGTGTTGCGAGAGCGATTAAAGCGGTCTGTTTAAATTGCCGCTGGGAATGAAGATTATATTCCAGAAGGTAAAATAATAACAATTCATGCATAACAGGAGGTAAATTGGAATATGAATTTTGATTTTCAATTTCTGCCTTTAATATTGAATTCTTTTATTATTTAGATTAATTTTTCGTATTATTTCCTTTCACATATTTATAAAGCGCGGGCAACCTTCGCCGTTAAAGTCATCCCCGATAAAATCCCAAACCTTCCTTCAGATATACAACATGTTTTCAATTAGTTTTAAGGAACTTTTCCCAATCTTCTAGCACCCCTCTCACAAAAGAGGTGTGAATTGGTACTAGAGGAGCAAATAAATTAATAATCTTTTTCACTATCTGACCACTCCCATAAGATTTATGAAATAAAAAGTGATAAAATAAGTAGTGGGGGCGGCGTTTTCTACCGATGGAAACCGGTGGTCTCAACTTCTTACGGCAAACGGGGGATTTTACTTCGTGGATGCTATCAAGACGGGAAAAGTTATTTATCATTATTAACATATTATTAAAGATATTGCTCATCAAAATAGGTTCGTGTGGTAAATGTGTTGTGTCATAAGGCTCAGTGAGAAAAAATAATTCAGTAAACTAAAAGTTTTTCTTTTGTTATTTTTTTTTTATTTGTTTTTCTCTGGAGCAAAGCCGGGAAATTTTAAATAAGTTATAGTTTAATATATTAAAATAAAATTGAGAAAAGCAATTATTAAAATCACGTTATTATAAAAAGCCGTGTTCTTTTACCGTCTTACATAGAATCGATAAAAAATTTCTCTTGTGCTCCATCTTCTGATTTTTGTGTTATTAACATAACTGGTTTTTCGTGCTCGAACGAAAAGAAACCGATTTAGATTCCAGGTGAAACTTTCATTATTGTAAATTTCTCATGCACGCTGGTACACACTATTGTATTTAATTCACTATATAGCGCCCAGGCACATATGTTGGTTATATTTGAGTTCAATCAATAATTTTATATAAAAAAGAATACTTCAATGCATAAAATAAATATTAGGCCCTTAAGTGATTATCAATTCAGTTAACTGTGCGTGTAGGGACAAAACTAAATATTACTTTTCCCTTCAGTTATATTTCAATACATATTAATAACCCTTTCCTAGTGCCTTAATAATATATAGTCTTGCTATATATATATATATAACAATAGCCCGAAACAACGAAAAACCTTGGTGCATCTCAAAAAATAATCCATTTTGGTTTGATACTTCGTTTAATATAGAAAATATATTTTATCGTTAACTCTACACCTAAAAAAATCACTTTTTCTATCACAACATTATAAATATAAAGACAATAAATGCAACGAATATACTATATATATACCATACAATTTCTATCTTTTATTTTATAGTAATAAAATTAGGGTATATTTAAATAATATAATAGGTAATGTTACTAATGAATGATAGGAAATTGCATATCATTAGGTGCACAAGTTATTCATTTATCAGCTATTCCAAACCATCATAATTATCATTGACTTGACTCTATACCAGTAAATCTGTACGAAAAGACGCTCATTACTCCTCATATCTAAAATCTATAATGAATAATCTACTTAATACTACTAAGTACTAAATTTTAGGTCACATTTTTCACAAAACAGTTATTATATAAACATCCTAATATATTATATTATAATATAAACTATTAAATAATATAAACTAAACAACCCTTGTCAAATCTTATATGGATGACTTATAATTATATGCCCCAAAACTTCACTTACATTTATATAAGTATTATTGAACTACAAAGTGATACTATAAATTTAACACCATTGTCTTAATTTTATCTCTACTATCTAATAATTTACTATTATACCATATTAATATATTATTATTATATTATATACCTATTATTATTATTATTATATATATATGTAATACGAAGGACCATGGCCTAAGTAGCAATGACCTCTACTTTTGCTTTAAAGTATTTCTATATGTTAAATAATCCCCATCCCCTTCCATTAGCGTGTCGTCAGTAGTTCTGCCCTGCTCTATACCCACCAATCTTTAAATAATATAATATAGCCAACTAACGAATTAATAATTATATAATACTATCAACTTATACTATATATATGAGCCTATTTAATTAAATAGGAATTCATAATATTATATACAGTTAATATACTCATTCGGTAATAGTTCACTAATAGTAGTGGATTATATTACTTCAGTTTTAATATAACTCGACGTTTTCTAATTAAACAGGGGTGACCAAGTATGTGGGTGTTGTAATAACCTGTCTACGTTTTCCTTAGATTTTTCAACATATTAAAATGCAATCTCTCCCCATGTGTTAAATTGTGTATATTATCCTTTACATTCGGCCAGATAGAAAAATCATTCCAATTTGATGGAGCCTTACTTTCATAAATAGAATTGCCGTTTTTCTCTCTTTTTTAGCGTTTCCTTTTTGGTTGCTTAATTTCAATTTATTTACGAATTAAATTATTATTAATTAGTTATGTATTGAATTGATTTATTATATGGTCTTATTATATTAGATTTTTTGACAAATCTCTTTTTCGAATTCCTATATTTATCTCTTCAGATCAACAATCCTTAGACCACTTCTTGAATGTCGTTTAATTCACGATTCGCTCAGTCGCCTTCCAGGCGCTTTAAAACGTACGTATTTCTAAATACACAATGCTATCCCGCTGTACAACAATTTCTTCGGCGGCTCCACTCTTGCAAGAAACAAATCACAATATATTGGACCCGTTC
Source organism: Trachelipus rathkii (assembly GCA_015478945.1). Classification (NCBI taxonomy): domain Eukaryota; kingdom Metazoa; phylum Arthropoda; class Malacostraca; order Isopoda; family Trachelipodidae; genus Trachelipus; species Trachelipus rathkii. Next base: position 26,568 of record JABUQX010066396.1, read on the forward strand.
TCACGTAGGGGTAACTGGCAACAGCAAATCGAGCTGAAGAGAGCAGGCCAAATGGCGCCCTCTCTTTTCGGGGC
>JABUQX010066397.1:0-2500 GCA_015478945.1 Trachelipus rathkii
TTTTTTTAGTGTTGGTGTTATATTATGATGTAAGTGAAACATCTTTAAATTTTTATATTTTTAATTTATTTTTCAACTTTATTTATTATATACTAAGATTTATTTTCTTTTGAATTTAAAATATTGGTATATTTTTTTTTTTATTGCTTCAGTGCCTTTCAACCTATGAGTTTGAATTCTATTTCAATCCTCAGTTGTGGCTTGCTTTTCTTTTGTGGTGTTCCTGTAATAACCTTATTATATATATATTATATTATATATATATATTTATATATACTTATATTATATTTATTTATTTCTATATCATTTAAAATAATTAATTTTTTTTTTTTAAATATATTATTTTATTATTATATTATTTATTATTATATATTATATATATATATATATATTATTTATATTATTTTATTATATATATTATATTATATTTATGTATATATATATTTTTATTATATTTATTATTATATTATATATTCTATTATATTATATTATTATTTATATATTATATTATATATTATTTATTATATTTATTTATTTATAATAATATATATTTTATTATTATATATTATATATTTATAATATATTTTTTATTATATATATTACATAATATATATATATACTATCAAGGTGGCGTACCTTGAAGATTATATTTGGGTTATTTTTCTTTTTAATATTTATTTATATATTATTATATATATTATATGTATATAAATTCTATCTCTGTTATTTTTATAACATTTACTATATTATTTATTAAAAGAATTTACGATTGCACTTGTTGTTTTAAATTTGCCTTGTTGAAGGTCGTTTGATTTTTATATATAATTTTATATATTTTATTCAGTAACTTTATTATTATTATTAGTATTTATTATTTTATTATTATTAGGTTATATTTATTTTATTATTATTATTTATTATTATTATTATATTATTTATTATATTTTATTTAGTTATTATTATTATTTATTATTATTTATTATATTTTTATTATTATCATTATTTTTTATTATTATTATATTATGGTTAAAAATTTATTTATTGATTTAGTATTATATTATTATATTATTATGTATTATATTAGTTAGTTAGTTATTATTATTTTAAGACTGCTAATAATTTAATTTTTTTTCTATTTAAATTTAATTTCTTTATTCTATTTTTATTATTAATTATATTATATAATAATTTTAATAGTTTATTAATTTATATAATTTGCAACAAGTAAATTAAAGTATTAATAAAAATAATGTAAACCATAATAACATATTGAGGATATCTTTGTCTGAGCATTTGACTTTATCTGTTATTTAATATTTAGTTGATTAACGTAGGTCCTTTAAGATTTTTTAAAATTTAGATAGGTTTTTTGCTCCTTAGATAAGCTTTTAAGCTATTTTTTCAATAAAAAAAAAATTTCTACTTACTTCTCATTTATGTCATCTATTTTTAATTTATTTTTATTATTTATTATTATATAGATATAATGCTTTCTTTATAGTTAATGTAATAAATATTTTATATTTATTTTATATACCGCTAGATTACCTTCTATTATTATGTATATAACATTCTTTTTGCTTTTGCTTGTTTGTTCTTATTTCTCTTTTTGAGTACGTTAAGTAGAATTCTTTGTGTGTTATAGTTATTATTAGTATAGTATGGATTGTATTTTAAGATAGTTGATTATATTTTTATGATTATTATTTATTTTATATATTGATATTTAGTTATTTTTTTATTTATTTATTTTTATATTTTTATTTTTATTTATATATATATATATATATATATATATATATATATATATATAATATATATATATATACTATATATATATATATATATATATATATATATATATATATATATATTATAGTATTATATATATAGTATATTATATTATATTATAGTATATATATATATATATTATATATATATATATATATATATATATATATTATATATATAAAAATATAAGTGTACGATGTTTTCTCTTTTTACGTCTGGCAGGACGGGTATGTTTGCTGGCCTAACCATTATAATACTATAGGAGAAATTAAATTCTTACGTACGCCGATAACAAAGAAATTCACTCTTAGGAATAGGGTAGGAGCAAAAATTTCCAAATTAATTTAATTATTATAACCGTTATTACTAAAGTAGTTGTTTTTTTTTAATTTTTTTATAATATTAGTTTCTTTTTTTCACTTCCATATAAAATTTTAATAATTTAATTAAGTTTAACAATTTAATTTATTTTATTAAAAAGACTCAGAAATATTGGGTAGGAGCTACCTACCCTACTTACCCTATGTATACGCCCCTGACAGTGGCGTATATAAGATTACAATTATTAAGTAGAGTATAATATATATAATATATATATATATATATATATATATATATATATATATATATTACACATACATACGCTCCATATATATTATATACAGGCTACCTCCCACCATCCATCGGCAGGACCCTTTCCAAGGATGGG
>JABUQX010066397.1:7500-17500 GCA_015478945.1 Trachelipus rathkii
TCCCTCCTTTATCCATGCCATCCACCTCCTTCCTAGGGTTCTCCCTTCACTCTCCTTCCCTATCCCTCCGCCTCCCAACTCTCCTAACCACTCTCTGTTCTTCCATTCTCACTAGATGCCCATACCATCTTAGCATTCCTCCCTTCTCCGCTCTTCCCACCAACCCATTCCTCCAATCACATATCTCCCTCACCACCCTATTCCTAATCCCTCTCCCTTCTGCTAACCCACAAACCGCTTCAACCCCTTCATCTCAAATACTTCCAACTTCTTCCTGGACTTGGCATTCAACCCCCCACGTTTTACACCCATACAACACCGCTGGTACAGCAAATTGTTGTTCAACATACTTATCTACTTTCTGTGATAATCCCCCCCTTTCCATATTCTTCTAAGACTACTCAAAGCTCTCATTCCTTTTCCTACTCTATGTTCTATCTCCTCCTTCATCCCTTCCCCCTTAACCCAATCCATCCGCTAAATTCTAAGATCTTTAGCTCTTCATCTATACACCCCTACTCTAACCTCGACCGCCTCCCCCTCCTCTCTTTTCTCCTCCTCAACACTAACACTTTACTCTTACCTGGGTTTTATTTTAAGCCCCTTTTGTTCACACATTCTCTCAAACTCCCCTCACCAAATACCTCGGCCCTTCCGCGTTCTTCGCCAATAGGGCACAGTATCGTCCGCAAACAATATCATGTTCACTTCCCTTCTATATTCCCATTCCATCAATTCAACCCCCCTCCCCTCCCTCACCATTCCTCTGCAAACACTCTCAATAAACAAATTGAATAGCCACGTGACATTACATCACCCCTGGCCATCAATCCTCTCACCACCCAAACCAATCTCACTCTCCCTCCTAACACTCTCACACACATTCTACTATTCCTATAGAAGGCCCTAATACCTTTAACCTAATTTGCCCCCTCCATTTTCCTCGCAATAACACCCTCTCACAATTCCGCCCTCTTCACTTCTATCATAATGCCTTTCTCTAAATCAAAAACACCCATACACTTTCCCTTTATTCTCTTATACTTTTCCCCACAAGCATCTTTAGTGTAAACACCTGGTCCACACACCCTCTTCCCTCCCTAAATCCTCCTTGTTCTTCCCCCATTCTCCCCTCCGTTAAACCTCTCACTCTCTCAATCAGTATTCTCCCATACACTTTCCCTACCACACTTAAAAGACATATACCTCTATAATTCCCACATTCCATCCTATCCCCCTTCCCCTTATACAGGGGGACCAAACAACCATCCTCCCAATCCTGTGGTACCTCGCCACTCCTCCAACAATATATTAAATAACCTATACAACCATTCCTCCACCCCTATACCTCCCTTTTGCAACATTTCCATTCTCACACCATCCAGACCTGCGGACTTCCCTTTTTTCCTTTATTCAAGGCCCTAATAATTTCCTCCCTTTGTATTTCCTCCTTCCTCTCACTCCCCAATTTATTCCATACCTACCCTCTTGCAAATCTTCCTCCTCCCTCCCCCCACCACTTCATTCAGTAATCCACTAAAATACTCCCCCACCTCTTCCCTCACCCTTTCCTCTCCTCCTATCCCTCCCCATTCTCCTCCCTTAATCTCTCCCCCAACCCTTCTTCTTCCTTCCTTTTTCTGATTCACTTCTTTCCTAGGAACATCTACTTCCCGATTCAAAAATTTTCCGTCACTGTTTCTTACACCACTCATTTTTGCTCTTCTCTTCGTCCTCTCCACCGCCCTCTTTGTTTCCACTCTAACCCTTCTATATTCCTCCAAGCTTTCCCTCTCTCCTACTTCCCAACCATTTCACATAAGCCTCCTTTTTCCTTTCACCACCTCCTTCACCTCCTCACTCCACCATTCACTCCCTTTCCTTCTGCTTACACCCACCCTTTTTACTCCACATACCCTTCTAGCCTCTTCACATACTGCCTCTTTAAATATCTCCTCCACTCCCCTCACCTCCCCCCATTCCTGTCCCTCTCACGTCCTCTCCACCTATCCTCCATACCTCTCCTAAATCCCTCTCATCTATATATATATATATATATATATATATATATATATATATATATATATATATAATATATAATACTATTACTATATATAATATAATATATATATATTTATATGTATATTAATATATACTATATATATATAAATATATATATATATATATATAATATAGTATATATATTAATATATATATATATAATATATAATATATATATATATATATATATATATTATATATATATATATATATATTCTATCTTTTTTCTAAATAAATATAAACAAGAGAATGAACATGTTCATATCATGAGATTACTTTTCTAGCATGAAAATTTGCTATTTTATTTACGAGAAGTTTACAAAAGAGATTTTTAATTGCCATTGATGAGCTTTTTTTAAGTCTTAAAGATTTGCTAACTGAGTATCTGCAACAATATTGGGTTGGTTAATTCTGATGGTAACCGGGGATCCTCCCATTGCATTGCTTCTTTGAGCCAGGTAAATAGGTTGTTGACCTGCTAAAGGAGGTGTGTGACGTGGGTAAGTCCCTTGGTGTATCTGAGATGGAGGTTGATAAGGGGTTGAGTATGCTGGCGAATGGGGAGGAGCATTAGGAGGAGGAGGATATGGCCCACCCGTATGGTAAGGCCTTGGCAGATGTGGGGGATTTGAGAGATTAGTTGACCCTGTATTATTAGATGGGCCAGTGCTAGAATGTTGGGAACCAGAATGCCCTGACACGCTACCAGTGGTTAATGTCCCCCCGAGTCCGTTTACCAAGCTTGGAGTCGCACCTTCTAGTCCCTGCCAATTTCTTAGGCGACTGTGGATTTCCCTAAAAAAATATTACAATTCTTAGGATTAGTGTATACTAGTTAAATAATTAAAGACCTCATTCAGTCCAGAAATATTTAGAATAACTACAAATTTTCTAAAACGCAAAGCAATTTTAAAGATCTTTGCAAGCTATACTTATTCCGTTTTAATGTCTTTACAAACTTTAACACCATACTCTTTTAAATAAATGGGTTTTGTAATTTTGAAACAATCCCTACAGTAAACCAATATTCATTTTTATTTAAAATTTATCCCTGTCTTTATCCATGTTAAAATCTTTTTACTTGTAAATATTTAGAGTTATGTGCAGAAGTAATCGATTATATACGTTATTTATAAAAATGTCAAAGATATATTCCCATATGTATCACTAAGCCATAGGAAGTTAGGATCATTGTGGCTCTCTTATTGGATGAGTCTCTGTGCCAGTCACTCAACAAAGGGAGACATAAATTCTGTGGTAGGGCAATGTCTGGACGGAGAGATATGTTGGTTCGGTGATGATTCTGAATCATTATAAGATAAAATTCCTGTGTTATTTTGTATGCAACATAATTTAATGAAAGAGCTAGTCTAAAAGAAGAAAAGATCAGATAATTTTAAGAGTAGAGACACCGACTTAATATAGCTCAGAGTCATAAAATTATATATTAACACTTGATCATGTTTTTAATGATATGTCAGAATATATTTATTAAATAATAGTATGTATGTAGTCATGGTAACTGAGTATTGAAAAAGGTCTTTATTCTAACCATAATTGTAATTAAAATTTTAACTCACTATAACTTACTTGACTAGACATAATACTGACAAATTATAACCCAGAGGAAGCAACCTCATAAAACTCACTAAACGTCAGACTTCCTGTATGGTGGTAAATTTCTGCATACTACGAGATATCGCGCCATTTACAAGAAGGCTCACCAGGCCTCAGGATACAGGGAGAGGTAGAGCGACCGACTCTCAATGTACTTTGAACCGTAAACGGTACTAGGGCGGAGAATCATATAATTGCACTCTGGTAAGCTTTGTGATCTAGGATTGATCCTTTCTGAGAGTTTGTTATCTTCATTCTTTTGTAATCTTTTTTATAGAGTACCTGATATTTAGATATCGCCATAGAAAAATTCCAACTAGTAGGCTGCAAATTAAATGGCGTGGATGGAAATAGGTAAATGCGTGTCGAATGGGATTTGCGATGGACTCGCGATGGAACTGGGATGAGATTGGACTGGAACAAAAAATTGCGATGGATGATGGATTGGTAAGTGTTGCATGGTTTGGTACCATACGGGTGGGCCCTATCCTCCTTCTGCCTAAATGCTCCTCCCCATTCGCCAGCCAAACTCAACCCCTTATCACCTCCATCACAGTTAGATTGAAGATGTGTAATCGGAATACGATCGAATGAGACTGGGTGATAGGAATGGATCGTGTATGGATAGGACTGGCATACGTCAGACGGACTAGAGATGGCACTTGCCGTATGGTAGTGGATGGACTAGGATCGGAACACTGGAGGACTATTATAAACATTGTATGCTACGACTTACGAATGCATAGCTAGAACTTAAATTACTGGGAACGGATCCCCGGTTCCATCATGATTATATTAGAGCTGCAAATTAAACTCTAACATAAACCTTATAAATAAATTGTACTATGTTATCGATCCCATGTACTAGCTCACATTAAAGTCGTGAAGAGTCATAATAATTCTTCTATGAGAGAACCTGCAAGTCAGAATGCATCTCTTGAAGTTAAAATTATTCGGCACCGTACGAAATGTACAGTTCTTTCGTTGAAGTACACCTCTACAACGTCATACACGATAATAATTAGTCAAATTTAGATCATGACCAATCAGATCTAAGGACGAATCTATAATGATCACTAGAATGAGAGACAATGAGTTGTATCTTAAATGTACTTGCGTGATTTACCATCTCAGTTATAGTGAATATAAGGTGAATTCATGTTAGTTATAGATAACAAAGTAATGATGGAAATAGTTCGTAGTATAATGTAAGTGATTAATAATATATAGATAAGTAAGTTGATAATAAAATAGTATATATTAATAGTAAATTATATAATTATAATTAATATATCATAAAATAAATTAGTTAAGTTAGAAGCAATAAATAAGAACAGTGGCTGATGCAAATAGATTATATAATAATTAATTACTACTATATAAAATTTATAAAATACATTATATATATATATTATTATTATATATTATTATTATATATATATTATTTAATTAATTTTAATTTATATATATTATTATATTATTATATTATATTATTATTATTAATTAATATTATTTTATATAATTATATTATATTTAATTTATTTTTAGTTGTATTTACGTATTATCATAATAGCTGAACATAGAATTCCAAATGTCGGATAATTATTCAAAAGAATTAAGTAAATTTTAAATTTCAATAATAATAATAATAATATATAATATAATAATATATAATATATATTAATGAATAATAATAATTTAATAATATATTAATATATATATTAAATAAATAATGATTAATATATTAAAATTGAATAATAATATAAATATAAATAAATAATTATAATAATATAAATAATAATAATTAATTAATAATAATAATCATAACTATAATAATAATAAGAAATGTAAAGTAGAGTGTAGTTAAGAGTTAGATGAGTAAATAATGATAGATATGGAGGATTAATGGTGGAAAGGAGACTAGATAAGTAGATGAGATGAATGAATACAATGAAATTAGATAAGTAGATGAACGAGGGACGAGATGTTGATGAGTGAGACGTGAGTAACGCGCATGATCATATTCTTAGTTAGTTCAGAGACAGATGCTTGTAGAGAGACGGCCTCGAGAGTCGGTCGTACTGCGTGCGGACGAAAGCCGATCCGAGAGCGGAGAGGGTCGCGAATGCGGAAGATTGATAGAGATCGTGAAGGTGGCGCGCCCTAGGTAATGCAGTGAGAGGTGCTATGCAAGGTGAGTAGAAACGGAGACAATGGAAGGCATATATATAGATATATATTGTAGTTGTAGATGAAAGTAGGAGAGACGGATAGTCTGAGTGATGGAATATATGTAAGTGGTTTTATGTATTGTGTGATATGCATATACAGTAGGGGTGTGTTTATAGGGGAAGAGGACTGATAAGAAGAAGAGCAAAAGCAATGAGTTGAGTGAAAGTAAATTAAAATGATAAAGCGAGTTTTGGAAGAAGAACAACTATTTTTTGTAATCAGGTTATAAGTTATATGTATTTATTTATTGTCTGAGAAAATTAAATGAATTGTGAATATGAAAAAGGTATGATATAGCAAATGTTGAGGGTTGATTAAGGTTGATGAGGTATTAAGGGTAGAGTAGATGGGAAGAATGTGAGAATAGGGACGATAGATGGTATAAGAGAGAGGTGAAGATGTTTTGATAGTAGATGTTGGGGTAGTATGATTTTTTATGGTTAGGATTTAACTTGCAATTTTTGTAAAGTGTGGTGGGTTGATGTAAAGCTGTGGAGGAGAGTTTTTTGCACTTAAAAAGAAGTGAGTGTGTGTTGTGAGCGAAAAACGCAGCTTAGAAATAGAGCAGGGAGGTAAAGGAGATGAGGGACAGTTGGGTTAGCTATGAATAAAACTTACGTTCAAAAGCAGGAAAGAGAGGTGTGAGGAGTCTTTGAATAGGATATAATATAAAATGGGATTTAGTAGGTGTACTGTTCTGGTGCTGTAAATAGTTAAACATATCGAAAGTATAAGAAAACAATTTAAAAAGTCGGAGATAGATATGGTACTCGATGAGAGGAGAAATATTCGATAGAGTATGGTGTGAGAATTATTATAGGAAGTGGAATTTGTTTTGCAGAGAAAAAAATTGTTGGTTATTGTGTCTCACTCTGGAAAATTTGGTTTGGAGTGGTCGAACCACAGTTTGAGTCAAAATAGAGTTTAAGTTTTATACTCATTGCTTATTTATGTTATGTGTACGTGTGTTATTGAACTGTAAAAGGGTGGGGTACCCAAACGTGTGAACTCTGCGTTGTGTAGATTAATCAAAAGGGAAGGTATTATTAGGGTGATTGTTACAAGGGAAGATTGTGGGGATGGGGGATTTTAGATAATAGATCTTAGCACTCTCCTGTTTAGTCTATAGAGGGAATAGAGGGGATATATTGGTATTGAGTGAAGAGTAGCCGGGCATAATTAGTGAAGAATTAGTTTTGTTGCTGAGTTTTACAAATAAAAATTTAGTGTATACTATAGTTTTAAATGTGTCTGGCTCATTAGGTGACTAAGCTTTTTTTTAATAGTGTATAGTAGAGTGATGTAGTGAATCGATATCGAGCAACATTACTTGAGTGAGCATGTGTTTCGATAACTACACTGGACGGAGGAGCACTCGGTTACTGTGGGCTGTATATAGTAATAACTGACAAGCGTCCGCAAAGAGACTCATAACGATATTTAGGGAGTTGCGGAAGATCGAGTCGATGTATTCAACTTGCTCTGTTTTAAAGTGTCGCATCTCGCATATAGCGTTTTCGTGCTCAGTGGCTCATATCTCACTCTCTCAACTTATATTAGATAGGCTCAGACCAAAATGCTGAATGTCCCGATTTGGAGATATACGCCATTGCAATATAACACGGGTACCTCTATAAAGCTTTTGAGCCTTTAAATTGAATTGAACAGGATAGATTTTATTTTAAGTATAATAGTAACGTGAGTCTTTATATGACGATACTATAGAGTAGAGAGTCAGGATAGGATGATAGATTGAGGGTGACGTAGTAGGAGTAAATAGGATATAGTATAGGAGTAGGATAGGGATCACAGAATAGAGTAGAGTAAGGTATGATAAGATTAGATTAAGAGGTAGAATAGCGATATCTAGTAAGTAATGAATAGTAGAGTAGATAGTATGTGATGTATGAGAGTAGAGTTAGTTGAAGGTGAAGAGTGAGTAGGTAGTTGTTAGAAGATGATATTAGCAGATAGAAACATAGAGTATGAGGAGGATATTTAGAGGGCAGGTGGTGTAAATAATGAGTCCATTTCCAACAGAAATTTTAGGAGCCAATTTCTAATTATGTGTGTGATGGAGATGTAGTGTTGCTGGTGATGAGTGAAGAGAGAGTGGAGATGAGTGAGGAGAGAGAGAGGGGGAGAGAGAGAAGAAGATTTAAGTAGAAGAGAGAAGAGAGAGAGAGAGAAATGAGAGGGAGGAGAGAGATGAGAGAGAGTAGAGATGAGATGCAAATTATTTTAATAACGTCGAGGAGTACGGATTAACTTTATTAGCAGAGAGTCCTGTCTTGTGAGCGACGAGGACTAGTTTATTAATATAACGAGAGTCGAGTGAAGGGTACTAGATAGGTATTTATTTGAGAATATGTATAGGGGACTTTGAGAGAATTGTGATAGTAATACTATAATAAGTGAGCTTAATAATTCGCAATAACGTCTCATGGTTAAGATGTATCAAATTAGTGATTCTATGACGTTGATGCAGTATATGAGTGAAAGATGAGTGGTATGGGAGCGGAGATGCAGTAGGTTAAGAGTAGATTGGGTTGTAGATGTAAAGGTACGCTTAAGAATGTAAAGATAGCTGTTCTTATTATAATAGATATTTAAGGGATTAGGTATCTATATGAGGTAAGTATGAGGGTGAGTAAGGGTAATGTAAAGGAGTGAAGATTTAGACATTAGATAGTTAATATGGAAGATAAGTGAATAATGTAAGAGCTTTGAGTTAAGTCTGAGAGTATAATTATGTAGAAAGGTGAGGGAGGTATTATATAATCATACAGTAAAAGAGTTAAAGATTAATTAAGTATAAATAGTTATTAGATATAAAATAAAATATTTGCGTACCTAGCCGGTTGATGACTGTTATGAAAATATACAAGGTTAAGATAATTTTTAAAAGAAATACTATAGATAGTTATATATATATATATAAATATAAACTAAAAAAAAAAAATTATTTATGAAATGATAAAGAAAATGAATGAAATTTAAATTCTTGTAAAGGCAAAAATTTTTTTTTTTTTTTTTTTTTTTTTTTTTTTCTTTTTTATTTTTTTTTTTTTTTTTTTAATATCGTGTATAAAGAAAATTTTGATTGAAAATTTTCTAATTTGTAAGTTTCTTCAAAAATAATTTGTCGTCAAATATGTGTCTTACCAAATGCTCCTTCTCCAAGTTCTTGCATAAACCTTAGATTTGACAAGGGGAATTCCCTCGCCCGAAGCTGTTGTTGCTGTTGCTGTTTTGGAAGAAGAGCGTTCATTTCAACAGTTTTGGCTTTATTAACAGATGTTGGTTTGGCAGACAGACTTTTATGGGATTCTCTATCTTCAGGAGCAATAAGAGGATCGCAAAAATCACGTAAACGCCTTCCAGCTGCAACCTCCAGCTACTAGTATGTACACCCATGTAACATCATCTGGATTATTATTATTATTATTATTATTATTATTATTATTATTATTATTATTATTATTATTATTATTATTATTATTATTATTATTATTATTATTATTATTATTATTATTATTATTATTATTATTATTATTATTATTATTATTATTATTATTATTATTATTATTATTATTATGGGGAAATCTCGTCAAACTTTTATAGAACATGACGGGAGTTACTTTAGATAGAATTAAAATTTCAATAAAACTCTAATATGGTGATACGTACTGCAAACCGGCACTACACACATTTCCCTCGAGACAGAATGTTCTGTAGTTATAAAACACCATGGCTGTTGTTCTGAACCCTTTGGATTCCTGCAGTAGTTATGTCCACCAATTAATTCTGGGAAATCGGCAGTTCTTGCAAAGAGCTGGTGCTTACTCCAAGGTTCGCATACGTGTCCCTTAGTTGTACGGGTTTCGGAGCCTCTGTAACTTTCTCCGTAATCAACATAACACTCGTCATCTACACCAAAAAATAGGAAGTAAGAAAATATATAATGCAATTACAGCTGAATATATGTAAGATAAAATATTGGGTTAAATGTTCAACAGCTATGGAAAGATTCGATTACGGCACTCTGCTCCAAATTCATAGTCTGATCTTTTAGTAAAAATAAGTAAGA
>JABUQX010066397.1:22500-25000 GCA_015478945.1 Trachelipus rathkii
TGTAGTAAAATATAATAATGTATTACAGGTATTTAACTCCTAATCTCGTGTTACAAAATAATACTGCTCGTTACTCAAAATTGGTATATATAAATATATAATAATATATATATATATATATATAATATATATATATATATATATTATATATATATATATATATATAATATATATATATATATATATATATATATATATATATATATATATATATATATGATATTTTGAAATCGGTATAAAAAACTACACTAAGAAGCAGCCTGTCTAACCCATTAAGCACACAAATAGTTAAATTATGTCGACCAATGTAATATACATATTTCAAATATAGAAGAAAGGATATTTTCAGCAAACCTGGCAATAGCCTTCCCCTGGTTTGGGCCTGTCTTGGATTTCATTTTCTTGAAACGTATGATAAAACTACTCGAGTGTTTTGGAACGATGTTTGGGGAAAAGCCAGGAATGCTGCTCGGTAATCTGAAACACCCATTGATATATATATATTATATATATATATATATATATAATATATATATATATATATATATTATATATATTATAGTAGTATATATATATATATTATATATTATAATATACTATATATATATATATTTATTATATATATATATATTATATATATATATATATATTATATACAAACACATATAATATATATATTAATATATATATATATAATATATATATATATATATATATATTTCCTTGTTAATTATACGGCCGTTATCAATTAGAAAATCAATGCTAGATTCTTTTATCTATTTATTTTTTAGTAATATTTTATTTTCCACCACTGACAGGTCGGGGGTACGCATTGACAAACCACTAATCCGTATAATTAATAAAGTTATATATATATATATATATATATATATATAATTGAGCTTAAATGAAGCAATAAAGATATAGATATATATACTATATATATATATATATATATATTATATATATATAATATACTATTATATATATATATATAATAAATATAATATATATATATATATATATATATATATATATATATATAAATATATATAATTATATATATATATATATATATATATATATATATATATATATATATATATATATTATATTATATAGATATATTATATATATATATATTTATATATATATATATAGATATATATATATATATATATATATATAATATATATAGAAATATAGTAATCGATAATATATAATTTATAAATATAGATATATATATATATATATATATATATATATAATTGAGCTTAAATGAAGCAATAAAGTTAAAGTTTCCCTTAATTTAATATATCAAGTACGTGTCTGTATTTATTAGGGATGAGCAAAAGACAGATAGGGGTAGTGGGGGAGAAGGGTCCAGTGGAAAAAAGAGAAAGAAGTAAGGAAAAGAGAGAGAAATTGGGTGATGGGGGGGGGGGTGAGAGAGCAATATTATTACCCTCAGTTCCCTCACAGCTGTGGTTCCCCTGACAACCCCCCCCCCCCCAATTAACAATCGTTCAAGATACTGGTGGAAACATCAATTCATAATAACTACTTTTAAATTATAAATACATATTTAAATTATAAATGCAAATAAATATTAATAATAAATACAAAAAATATATATATATAATTTTATTAATTTAAAAATGGTTCTATGAATATTTATTAAATTTAATGCTTATAAATTAAAGTAAAAAAATATATGTATATTAAATATGACATTTTAAAAACAAAAATCGAAATAAATTTCATTCACTTTTTTATAACTTACTCCTCGCAAAAGCCAATCTCGAATTGCATGATTAATGTCAACACGTAAATAATGTATATTATGTTGGTTATTTCTCCAAAATTCCATTTTAAATTCTTATTATTTTTGTAAATAAAACACGACTTATATTTTGAATTATGCGTCCCTATTTTACTCTGTTTTTTATCAATAAACATTTTCTCTTATTAAAAAATAAAACTCAAGGGCAAACTCTTTTATTATAATTAAGAAAATAAAAGTATATCACAAACAATCATTGTGTTATCAAATGTAAAGTCACTTTTATCTTATAAAAACCTAGTTAAGCATTGAATAAGTACATTATATTTGAGGATATCGTTTGTTGCACCCACTCTTTCACCAACTTCGTCAGACACTGAGTAACATGGAGTGAAAACTACGTTTGGTAAAGGCATGTCTTTGACAACAGAAGAAGAGAGAACAAGAGAAGCAGCCGTTGAAGGTGAACGTCCCGTCCCTACAACGCTCTCGATCACAGCTGAGAATGATTTCTAAGGGCCAGGCAGCTGACAATATAACCATTAAAATACTGTCGATGGGTTTGTTATTCTTAATGTTATTGATTACTTTGGAAAGGGATTGTTCATTTTCGATACATGCCGATGGAAAGGAACTTCTTTTAACTTCGATATTGTGGCTACGTTTTTTAGGTTGAATAACCGATATTTATATTAATAATAATGCAATATATTTATT
>JABUQX010066397.1:27500-35000 GCA_015478945.1 Trachelipus rathkii
AAATACCGAACAAAGAAAGAATGGAATTCTGTAGAAAGAGAAGTGACACGAGCTCTACTGAAGGGTGGAAGTATCCGATTGGAAGGTTGTTGTCCGTTGTTGCAATGATAGCATAAGGATAGTGATTTAACAGTTCGATGCCTAAGAAAAAGTTGAGAGAGTCATTGTGTGGCGGAAGAGTTAATAAAGTGTAAAGCATGATTGGCCGAATCACCGGGTGCGATGTGGTACGATCGATGCATGGTGCGCTCATTTCGGTGCGGTGAGGTGCGTTCCGGAAAATATCCGTTGATCGGCAAAACCAAGTATAAAGAATTAGATTTTCTCCATAAAAATGCTCAGTATTAGTACAACCATCCAATATGTGAGATGCATACTTCAAACAAGAATAAACGACAGCCCACAATACAAAGCAGAGTACTTGGACTGTGTGAAGGAGTTCTGAAAGTGCTTCAGAACACTTATTTGAAAACTTTAGTGAGTGATTCTTTATTCGAACAAAGTTTACGAGAAAGTGAAACACCAAAGATGCTATAAACAGAGGGACGTTTAGGATGTATATTTTGGAAGATATAATTGTATGTGGAAGATTTTTTAATGTTTGATACTTTGATAACGACCATATTTTTACTGGTCCAATTTGAAATACGATAAAGAGGATACGATAATTGCTTCATAACCATCCTCCTAGAAGCAGCTATTTTCTGTACTGTTGAATGCTTTTCAACATGAAAATAGAAATGAAGGGTATATAGTCAAATGTACTACAAGAGCGAATTTTCAATCATGTGACATATAAAAACGATTAAGGAAAATTAGAAAATGTTTACTGCAAAGAACGAAACCTTAATGAACACCAATTCTGACAAATTTAAAGGAGACCGGGAATGATAGACTACTGAAATGGACGAGAGCAGAGTGTGGAAGGAACACTTCGAAAATCTGCATAACAATGGAAGTGATGAAGAGGTGATAGTGGATGTGTGTGGGTTTGATGATGTAAGAAGAAGTAGGGATTTTTGGGAAGGAAGTAATAGGTAGAGTGTGAAAGTTGAAGAATGGTAAATCAGCTTCTATAGATGAAATTTACTGGTGAAATGATAAAGAATGGAAATGTGATTGTGATTGACTGTATAACAAAGCTTTTGAGGAAGTGTAGTTGCGAAAGATTGGAGGAGAACAGTGATAGTGCCCTTATTTAAAGGTTATAGGTTGATAAGAAGAACTGTAAAACCTATAGGGGAATTAGTTTATTGAGTATTGTAGGTAAGGTATGTGATGGTATTTTGGTTGAAAGAGTGAGTCGAGTGACTAAGAGGTTGAACGTTGAAGAACATGGAGAATATAAAAGTGGTGGAGGATGTGTAGATCAAATTTTTACGTTGAAGTAAATGAGTGAGAAAATGAGACAAGAAGAACAAACTGTATTTAGGTTTTATGGACTAGCAACAAGTTACGACAGGATTAATAGGGAAGCTCTGTGGCGGGTGTCAGTGATATATGGTGTTAGTGGTAGACTTCTGAATGAAATAAAAAGAATGTATGTCGATAGTGAAGCGTGTGTAAGATTAAAGGGAGTGGAGAGTGAATGTTTTAATATTAATGGTATACAGTGAGACAGGAATGTGTTATGTTTCCATGACTATTTAATTGGTATACGGATAAGATGATGAAAGAATTAAAGGTAGGGAAGGCAAGGGAAGGTGTTACACTGATAGAGAATGGAAGAGAGTGAAGGGAACCCTGTTTATTGTAGGCAGATGATTTGGTTTTATGTTGAGAATCTGAAGAAAGTTTGAGTGGATTAGTAAAGGGATTTGACAGGGTGTGTAAAAGAAGGGATTTGAACTTAAATGAAGATAAGAGTAACGTGATGGTGTTGAGTGATGAAATCAGCTGTGTAAAATCATGTTGAATGGTGATCAACTGGAACAAGTACCCGAGTTTAAGTATTTAGGCTATATGTTGGATAAAAAGGGAAAGTATGATGCAGAGTGTAGTAGGAAAGTTTTGAGTCGTAGAAGGGTGGCTGGTGCAATTAAATATTTGGTGAATGGTAGGAGCAAGTCTTGAGTGCGCTATGGATCTGTATGAGGGTATGTTATTACCGGTTTAAATGTATAGTAGCGAAACTGACTATAGGATGGAATAAGAGGTATAAATCTAAATGCAGTTTGTTCAGATGGATAATCTTAGGGAGGTGTTAAGATGTGATAAGAATTGATAAATTGAGGAATGAACGTGTTAGGGTGCTGTGTGTTGTGAAGAAAGGCGGAAATAAGAGAATAAATGAGTGTTTTAAGGTGGTTTGGTCATATGGAAAGGATCAATGATAATTGGTTGGGTAAATGGGTGTATAAAGGTGGAAAGTGCTGGCTTCGACCGTGCTGGGAGACCAAAGAAAATTGGATTGAGTCAGAAAAGTTGTGTCTGAAGGAAAGGAATGTGAATGGTGCATAATAGGAGTGAATGGCGTGGTTTTGTGAGAGCGTGGTTGTGGGCCTGACCCAGGGATGAACACTGACATTGACGAGATACCACAGTGGGGTCCTGTCGCGGTGTTGTGAAGCCTTTGGAGGGTCTCGCACCTAAGGGTATGGTAGTTTTCTTTTCAACTTATGTCATGTTCTTCTACTTAGCTATTTTGCTTCCATTGCATGTAGCGCACATTACCCCCAATATGGGGATCAGGAGGATCTGGGGATCTGGGGATATACGGGAAGATAAAGAAAGAAAGAATGATATATATATATATATATATATATATATATATTAATATATATATATATATAATATATATATATATATATATATATATATATATATATATATATATACCAAGTGCTCCAAGAAATGCTGTTACACACAGATAGTGGTGTTAAATAAAAACAAATAAGCACTTCAATTTAATATTTACGTGATATAATCTGCAACCATTATTAATGGGAAAAAAATACAACAGTCATTTAATAATGACTGCCATTTGCCTTAACACAATTCTTAAGTTTTCGTCGAAAAGTTCTTTACAGCTCACTTTAGAGGGCGCTTTAAAGGACCAAGATTTGGGTGGTTTCGTCTTGAGCAGATCATAAACTCTAAAACTGACCGTAATTTGCAACCCATAGGATTAAGGTAGGGGGGGGGGGGTGCAGGACTGCCAATCGTCAACCGTCAAAAATGGGGAAATTTGTCCCTGAGCGAAGCTAGAGTTTCTCTAACGAATCCATCAAAACTTAACTTAACCTAACCTAACCTAACCTAACCTAACCTAACCTAACCTAACCTAACCTAACCTAACCTAACCTAACCTAACCTAACCTAACCTAACATAACCTAAAGTAACCTAACCAAACCTATCTTAACCTAACCTAACCTAACCTAACCTAACTTAGCCTAACCTAACCTACTTTAACCTAACCTAGCCTAACCTAACCTAACCTAACCTATCCTAACGACTGAGGCGGGCTGTACGGTAATTTTTTTTGATGGCGTGTAGACCATTTTTCCTGTCGACCATATGGGCTAGTCCCCAACTTGAGTAGATCTTGTTTCATGCGCTTGTGGATAATCCTGTTGAAAGATCCTTGGGTCATTTTGGAAGAGTGGTCTGAATTAGTGGTTTTAATACACCTTCCAGAACGGTTGCCTGGTAGACCTCTGTCGAGGTTTTAACATCTTTTCTTCACAAAAATCTATGTATGTGACCCTATCGTAACTCACTCCCCACCAAAACATCACAAAATCGCTGTTTCCTTAGATGACGTTGTATACCTTATATATATATATATATATATATATATATATATATATATATATATATATATATATATATATATATATATATATATATATATATGTATATATTATATTTAATATATATATATAGGTGTTTAGAGTTTTCTCGCCTACTTTTCTGCAGGACATCCATGAGTCCATTGGGTCTTTTGAAATTCTTTAGTATCTGTATTTCACGTGAATATGATGTTTAGCTTAGGAAGAGGATTTTGCTCAATTTGTGTTTTTACAGCTTTGATAGACTCTGCGGTGTCCGAACAGAATGTTGGTCTACTAGATCTAGGACGATCTTCCACATCACCAGTATACCCCTCCCCCTATAACTTTATGGCACGATACACAAAACATTTGACTAACACCAAGTGGTTGCAAACTCTTGAATATGGCACTCTTTTTCAATGACATACTTATGTAATGCCATAACAGAAACATGATTTTCTTTAGTGCCACACTTCATAGTTACTTAATATGCAACTAACAAAAACAGTGCCAAAGCTTAAAGTATGACTGTTACATCTTGGCACCATAAGTTATCGCCTTGGATATTCTAATTTCTTATACCAGGCTATACCAGTTTCAATTTTGTAACATTATTTTTTGGAGTACTTGGTATTATATATATATATATATATATATATATATATATTAATATATATATATATATATATATATATATTATATATATATATATATATATATATATATATATAATATATATATATATAAATATATATATATTATATATATATATTTTTTTTATATATATATATATATATATATATATATATATATATATATATATATATTATATATATATATATATATATATATATATATATATAATATATATATTATATATATATTATTATATATACAGTGGCGTATCCAGGGGGGGGCCAGGGGGGCCATGGCCCCCCCGAAATTTTCTAGACACTAAAAAATTTTAAGTATCATATCTGTTAATAATATTAAGTCCAGAGGTTAAATTAATTTTAAAATATATTCGTCGCTGTCAGGAACAAATCTCGTAAGTGCTTTATAGTTAAAAGTAAATTTGAAGCCATCAGAGAAAATGCAAACATCTAGAATTTCAGCAAGATTTTGAAAAGTGTAAGCGCATCTGAATCTGGGCTGGGTATTGAAATTGCTGTACCCAAGAATTAACAAGTTCCAAAAAATACAGACCCAACATTCCTTCTTCCGACCCACAAACCTTATTATGTTACATCCATTTTGATACCATTTTTGGATGATTTAATATCAGCATTAGGAGAGAGGTTTTAAATCATAAAAAAATTATTTCTTCCTTGCAATTTGTCATACTGAACAGGTTTAATGTGCCATATGAGAAGAAGATAAAAGATTGTGTAACATTTTACAAGGAAGTTCTAGAAAGCCTAATAGAAGATTATTAAAAGCAGAATGGGATTATGGAAGTTGAAATGGCATCACAGCACAGACCGTCCAAAACAGCAAAGACGGACTAGTTTCTTGTCGCAAGTCACAATTTCCAAATATTACATCCTTTGCAAATATTGGCAATTTTACCCGTGTCTACTGGCTTCAGTAGAAAGAAGCCTTTCAACATTAAGACTTCTGAAAAATACTATTGGAGATGAAAGACTTACTGGACTTGCCCTCCTCTACATACATCAAAATATTGACATAAAAACTGAAGATGTTATCTCGGATATTGCTCACTCTCATGCCCGGCGATTGAAGTTAACAATTTAGGTAAGATGATTTAGTAATTATATAAATTACTCCCATTTTTTCTTTAAAATTTTTTTTATCTCCCTTTCCCTTATATATATATAATAATATATATATAATATATTTATATAATAAGTTAGAGAAAACTATATATCATTTCTAACAATATATCTATATATATATATATATATATATATATATATATATATAAGAAAAGAATTTTGCCTGGCCCCCTCCCCCGAAAAATAATCCTGCATAAGCCACTGTATATATATAATATATATATATATATATTATATATATATATATATATATATATATATATATATATAATAATATATATATATATATATATATATATATATACATATATATATATATATATATATATATAACTCAAGCTACCACTACTAACCTGGTTTCACGAGTAGTATACCAGTGGAAGCGACTTTCTCAACTCCATTTGTAATTTCGCATCTGTAGAAGCCTCTGTCGTGAACTTCCAAATCTTTAAGAGTCAACTTTCCTCCGAAGATTGTTTCACCTTCATTTTTATATTGATACCTATGTAAAAAATTATACAGGATAATAAAACTAATAAGCAGAAAGATTCAGTTTCAAAAAATTGAAGATCTTTGTTTATAATGCAGATCTTCTTACCGTGGCTTAACGGCAAAGGGGTTGACTCACTTGCATGAAGGCCCTGTTTAGATCACTTATTCGGATCCTAGGAAGGATACTTGGTAGAAAGATTTCCTCCTTGAATAGGTTTGAACTTTTTAAAAAGTATCTCCCTAGATTTCTGAAGATATAAAGTTACAAGGAATGCCCACCTAATCGTTATGGGAATTTGATCATTCATCAGAACAATAGCATCATTTATTAACACATACGTAATTGGTTATTTTTAACAATAATGCAAGTAATAAATGAGAGAGAGAGAGAGAGAGAGAGAGAGAGAGAGAGAGAGAGAGAGAGAGAGAGAGAGAGAGAGAGAGAGAGAGAGAGAGAGGCAAATAATTTTGTTCTTGAAAACCAGACAAAATTTTGTGAAAGATTTAAGGTTTAAATCGATCATACTGTATAAGTTGGAATTTTTTGTTCAGATCATTAATAAATCATAAGAATGATATAATATATAGACTATTACAACTGAAAAATTAATATCTAGCATATACCGAATTTTCTAACTTCTAACAGAATTTATTAACACACTACTATAATGGTTGGAAAACATTTTATCAATTTATATCGAGTCTATCAATTTGTTACGAATTTATCAATGATCTCTAAAGAGAAACAAGAAACAGACAACTCTATTATCAAGTAATAAAAACATAATAACAACCCACATGTAGATAAAAGTAACAACATACTTATCCAAATCACAATTGCTGAAGAAGTTAGGGTAATCAGATTCATATCACAAGAATGACCCTAAAAATAGGGCGGAAAGTCATAAAGACAAGCTTACCCTGAAAAAATAAGGAGGTTAGCCCTAAAATGAGGGACTTTAACCCTGATACAAGCTTCTGAAGGGAGTTAAAGGGATCACCAAGGGACATTTTTGTCATTTTACGTGAATTTTAGATTCAGATTTAAAGGATTGCTAAGAAACGAGGAAACACGATTATTTGCTTTCAAAACCGTAACAGAAAAATAGAGCTTTTATTATTCTGAACACGCATATATATATATATATATATATATATATATATATATATATATATATATATATATATATATATATATATATATATATATATATATATATATATATATATATATATATATATATATATATATATATATATATATATATATATATATATATATATATACATATATATATATATACATTATATATTATTCTTATTATGCATATTTATTATATATATATATATATATATATATATATATATCCGTGGCGTAGCATCATAGGAGGTTCTAAGGCCAGGCCTGCCCAATTATTTTCGTTAAATTTTATTTTTG
>JABUQX010066397.1:37500-40000 GCA_015478945.1 Trachelipus rathkii
CCGGACCATTGCCCGCATCAGAGAGAAATTTGAAACAGATGGAACCGTTCACAACGTCAACAAGAAAGGTTCTGGACGACCACGGACATCCACCAACCCTGCAAAGGAAGAGCATCGCATCGCATCCTTACTGCAGGAGTCGGTCGGTCCACACATTGACGAGATGTTTGGTGATAACGACGTGATTTACTTTCAGCAAGATGGAGCACCTCCCCAATACCATCGCGATGTAAGAGCTCACCTCGATGCAGCATTTCCAAACACATGGATTGAACGAAGGGGTAGTATTGAATACCCTGCGCGTTCCCCAGATCTCACGCCAATGGACTTCTTTTTTATGGGGATACCTCAAGGACAGAGTTTATAGCTCAAAACCAAGAACGATAAATGCATTGAAATTGGAAATCGAAAGACAATGTCGCGACATTCCAAATGAACTGTTTCGTGTTGTTTGCGACTCCATTGGTTCGCATCAGCTGTGTCTGGACAATGACGGTCATCATTTTGAACATTTGCGAACATGATTCTTCAAATACATGCATGTTCCGTAATCCAAGCCCTTTAAACCTGTCACCATGTCCTCATAAACAAAGCTCTGGTATAGTGCTCAAAGTGTTAGTACTTTTATTTTGAGATCATCTCTTTTATATATATATATTATATTATTTTTACATCTTTTATCATGCTAAATTATTATTATATTATTCCATACATATAAATATATATATATATATAAAAATTTTAAATATATTATATATATATATATATATATATATATATATATATATATATATATATATATATATATATATATATATATATATATTTTTGTATTTTGTTTTATACATATATTTATATATATATATATATACGGTATATATTTAAGAATATATATATATATATATATATATATATATATATATATATATATATATTATATATATATATATATATATATAATCAGTTAGTTAGTTAGTTAGTTAGTAAACAAAGAACAATTAAGGGAAGATAGAGAAAGCTTTCCTCCTCTCGGGTCGAACCGCCGTATGTTGCGACTGAGAACCACACACTCGAAGCTTTACCGTTGAGCCATCCTCAAGCCCAAAAGGTTGAATCATGAACAACTTTAATCGAACGAGCTCCCGTCAAGGCGATATCACTAGGTTTTCACCCTGTCCTTCCCTAGTTCCCAAGATTTTAAATTATTTTAACATTGCAATAAGCTCAAAGAGGAACACAGCAGCGTGAAGCTATTGCTAAGTGCCTTGAAATATGAAGAACACAATTGGGAAGTTATCGGAGATTTCAAAATGGTGGCCTTCCTGATGGGTCTCCAAGGCGGCTTTACCAAGTTTCCATGTTACCTTTGTCTCTGGGACAGCAGGGCCTCCGCAGAACACTACCAAAGGCGGGATTGGCCACAGCGGACTGAGTTCAGTGTAGGGAGGAACAATGTCAAATGGGAGCCTCTGTTGGACCCCCAGAAAATATTGTTTCCTCCACTACACATAAAATTAGGCCTCATGAAACAGTTTGTCACAGCTCTAGATAAGGAGTCTTCAGCCTTCATCTACCTGCAAGGCTTCTTCCTTAAGCTGTCTGAGGCAAAGGTCAAAGCCGGTGTCTTCGTCGGACCACAAATTAAAAGATCAAAGAGTGCAAGGAATTCCCGAAGAAGCTAGCTTGGGCAGAAAAAGCAACTTGTAACAGCTTTGTTGCAGTGGTTCGTAGCTTCCTTGGGAATCACAAGGCCGAAAACTATGAGGAGCTTATTAAGACCTTGGTAAGGAACTATGGTAAAATGGGCTGCAGAATGTTCCTCAAAGTCCGTATCCTTGATGCTCATCTTGCTAAATTTAAGAACATGGGGGCATACTCAGAGGAGCATGGCGAACGATTTCACCAGGATATTCTGGACTTTGAACGCCGCTACCAAGGATCATATAACGAAAACATGATCGGAGACTATATTTGGGGGTTGATTCGTGAAAGCAATTTACCGGATAAGCGCAAATCCAGAAAAACTTATTTCTTAATATTTTGAGGTCTGTTGTATAAACTAAAAAAAAATAAATGATACTTTTGAGTTATATGTCGTGTTTTTCTACTTTGTATAACCGAGAATGATTATATTCAATAATTTTTTATATCGGAATTGGTAAATTTGTGAAATATCATTACCCTCGTCACAAAATCAAAGTTTGGAGAAAATATTAGCCATTTTTCATACCTTCTAGGTATAAGAAAATAGGAAATTACAGTTGTTGCCCAAAGACAAAAAATGTGTTACATAGTGATTATTTGGATGTTAATTAATATTTAAGAATTTACTCGAACAAATTTCTCCATTCTCAAGTTATGGTAACTGAGAGAACATTTTCAAAAGTCCAAACTGTTTTAACTACTTCTGCTACTATTAACACTACTACTACTACTGCTGCTACTACTACTACTACTACTACTACTACTACTACTACTACTACTACTACTACTACTACTA
>JABUQX010066397.1:45000-48919 GCA_015478945.1 Trachelipus rathkii
TTTGAGAGGCGAGAAGAAAGGTGCATAACAGGAGTGAATGGTGGGTTTTGTGAGGAGGTATGGTTGTAGTCCACCTGGGCCAAGGAATGAACCCCACATTGACGAGAGGTCATAGTTGAGGGTCAATCGCGGTCCCGTGAAGCTCTAGGGTGGATTTTTCTGACTGCGACGAGTTCTCACTAATTGGTATAAAAGGGGCGGTAAGGCTGGGCTTCTTTTCTACTTGCTTCATATTCTTCTACTATTTTTATGTTTCCGGTATATGTTACGCACCTTGCCTCCAGTCTTGGGGAAATAAGATGGGTGATGATGATGATGATGATGATGATGATATATTATATATATATAGTATATATATATATATATATATATATATATATATATATATATATATATATATATATATATATATATATATATATATATATATATATATATATTTTATTATTTTCTTCCCTCTTTTCATAATTGTACTTGTACTTTGATACCATGTACTTGTATTGTACTTGTACTTGAAGAAATTCTAGAGTACTTGTACTTGTACTTTGTACTTGAACAATTCTAGAATACTTGTACTTGTACTTGTACTTGAAAAATGTACTTGAACCCAACCCTGATATATATATATATAAGTATATATATATATATATAGGTATGACAAGTGTATATATATATATATATATATATATATATATATATATATATATATATATATATATATATATATATATATATATATATATATATATATATATATAAGTTATAAAATATATTTTTATATTCACAAATAAATTATATTCACGAATACGAATATATTTTTTTATATTCGCGAATACGAATACGAATATTATTAAACCCATTTTTCTTATTCTATCTTCAACATAAATATTAGATGTCTTTAAGTTAACTATCCTATATTGCACCAACATCTTATACGTGTGAAAATGGAAGGTCGTCTAATACAATCATCTCGGCTATTTTGGTATCTACTCTTATAGTTTTTACATCGTTGGCATTCCATATTTTGTTTTTCTCAAAGCACATTTCGAGAGTTGCTTGCTTTGCTTTTACAAGAGGCGTTGGTGATGCCTTCCGCTTTCGATTTTCCTTTTTTAATCCTTCTTTTCAAACATTCGTTTGAACTCTTCAATATATTTAATTTTTAGATGGTTTCTGAGACTTGATGTAACTCCCCCTTTTCGGGAATAATTCATGCTACAAAGTTTGCACTTAGCCTTTTCATCGGATATGACATCGAAATAATTCTAGACAAAACTAGATGTATTTGCCACTATTATAATTATTCTAGTTTTGAATAGTAAACTGCAGAATTTCACCGGTAACTTTCACTACAAATGAGGTAAATTATTTCTGCAATAATATAAAATATTCGTTTTATATTCGAATAAGAATACGAATAATAAAAATATGATAAAATTCACGAATACGCATATGAATATGAATATTCGGTCCATCTCTAATATATATATATATATATATATATATATATATATATATATATATATATATATATATATATATATATATATATATATATATATATATATATATATATATATATTGTTTATTATATATAGATAGAAATATATATATTTATATATATATATATATATATATATATATATATATATATATATATATATATATATATATATATATATATATATATATATATATATATATATATATATATATATATATATATATATATTATGGGTGTTTACGAAATAGGGGACAAATTTCGAGGATATTATCTTTGTACAATTACAAGAGTTTTGTCTTAAATAAAGTTACCTGTAAAGTTCTTCATTTAGTAGGTAAATGAGTTAAATGCAAGGGGTATGATGTGAATATTGGTGTTTATGTTCCGTAGATGTGACGAGTTGGCTACGAAAACTCTGCAACGTAAAGTAGTAGCCTATAGAACAGGGTATTGCTGTCTCTAATATTGGACACTGCTATAGGTTGCTTGATAGGTACCACCTTATTATAGAGATAGGAATAATACTAGGAATATTGTTGATAGTATTCGAGCAATGTTTACTCTAGAAACGGATACAAGCAATAACAATAATAATACAAATAATAATGCGAATCATAATAATACTCTTAATATTACTAATAACAATATTAATGCCTTAATAACAATAATTATTTGAAAAGTAATATTACTATGATAATAGTAATAATACGAATAGGAACAGGAATAATAATAATAATAAAGAAGTATAATAAGAATAATAACAATCACAATAATAATAATAATAATAATAATAATAATAATAATAATAATAATAATAATAATAATAATAATAATAATAATAATAATAATAATAATAATAATAATAATAATAATAATAATAATAATAATAACAATAATAATAATAATAAAATAATAATTATATTAATAATAATATTAATAATAATGATATAATAATAATAATAATAATAATAATAATAATAATAATAATAATAATACAATAATTAAAAATAATACACACACACACACACACACACACATAATAATAATGATACTAATAATAATAATTCAATTCAATTCAAACAATTTATTCAAAACATAGAAAATACAATTTAGTTATAATAACAAAGATGACATAAATTTTTATATTATATTATCAAATATTTTACAATTTCAATACATCAATCAATTATTATAATAACCAAAATTAATTTCCCTAGTATGTGAAATGGGTCTACTAATTGCAACACAGTATTGTGTCCTTTGAAACCCGAAATACATTTAATAATAATGAGCTTAAAAATAATTAAAACCATAACAATAATAATAATAATAATAATAATAATAATAATAATAATAATAATAATAATAATAATAATAATAATAATAATAATAATAATAATAATAACAATAATAATAATAATAATAATAATAATAATAATAATAATAATAATAATAATAATAATAATAATAATAATAATAATAATAATAATAATAATAATAATAATAATAATAATAATAATAATAATAATATACCAATAATAATAATAATAATAATAATAATAATAATAATAATAATAATAATAATAATAATAATAATAATAACAATAATACCAATAATAATAGTAACAATAAAAACAGAAATATTAATAATAATAATAATAATAATAATAATAATAATAATAATAATAATATTTCAACATTAAAATTAAAATACTAATAATAATAATAATAATATTAATAAACACACACACATTAATATTAATATTATTAATATTAATAATAATATTAATAATAATAATATTAATAATAATAATAATAATAATAATAATAATAATAATAATAATAATCAAAAAAATCACTAAAATTGCCATCACTGAAATTTTTAATAAAATAAAAGATATAATAGTAAAACAAGTTATATTACTAGTAACAGTATCAATACAGTCATTACAAACAATGAAACCAAACATAATGCTGTTTCATATCCTAATAATGATAATTGTATAATAACGATGGCATCAATCATAATAGTAGTGACAGTAGTATCTGTACGAACAAAATTA
The DNA here is from genome assembly GCA_015478945.1 of Trachelipus rathkii. NCBI lineage: Eukaryota > Metazoa > Arthropoda > Malacostraca > Isopoda > Trachelipodidae > Trachelipus > Trachelipus rathkii. The sequence goes on from JABUQX010066397.1 coordinate 48,568, forward strand.
ATAATAACACCACTACCACCATTACTAATAATATTAATAATAATAATAATAACAATAATAATAATAATAATAATAATAATAATAATAATAATAATAATAATAATAATAATAATAATAATAATAATAATAATAATAATAATAATAATAATAATAATAATAATAATAATAATAATAATAGCATTAATATTATTATTATTATTATTATTATTATTAGTATTAATAGTATTATTAATAATAATAATCTAATAATTATAATAATAATAATAATAATAATAATAATAATAATAATAATAATAATAATAATAATAATAATAATAATAATAATATAACTAATAATAATGATATAATAACC
>JABUQX010066398.1:0-7500 GCA_015478945.1 Trachelipus rathkii
TGGTCAGTGTAGTAGTAGTAGTAGTAGTATTAGTATTAGTAGTAGTAGTGGTACATTACTATTAGTAATTAGTAGTGAGCTAGTAGTAGTAGTAGTAGTAGTAGTAGTAGTAGTAGTAGTAAAAACAAAGTAATGGTTCAATTTTGCTTTTAATGCACAACAACAACCGCAACCGCAACCGCGGTTGTTGAAAAATTTAAGAACCGCAAAATAACCGCAACTTTGTAAAATTTCAACTTCCGCTCCATCTTAATATATATATATATATGTATATATATATATATATATATATATATATATATATATATATATATATATATATATATATATATATATATATATATATATATATATATGAATAAGATATATATATAAAAAAATATATATATATATATATATATATATATATATATATATATATATATATATATATATATATATATATATATATATATATATATATATATATATATATATATATATATATATATATAATATATTTATATAGTTATATCTATATATATATATATATATATATATATATATATATATATATATATATATATATATATATATACATATATATATACATACCCATAAATATATATATCGTAATTAAGAGGGTCTCGAGGTTACTAACTTTATGTGTTTGGCTGGGGGTCGCGGGCTTAAAGGTTGAGAAATTCTTGTCTAGATATTTGTTATGCCCATCTAGTAGTATACCAAACGAACAACTTTTCAGCAGAGCTGGATTAATTTATAACGAGAAAAGGATGAGATTAACAGGAGAAAATGCTGAAAAATTGTTATTCCTTAAATCTAACTTGCCGCTTCTAAAATTCAATTACAAACACGAATAACTAAAGAAGCATCTTTAGTCGGATACTTTCCAGTTTCCACAGGGCGGAGGATGGGGAAATTGGATGGTGGGGTGCATTGTGCATGGGTCCTCGTCCCGCACACTGGTACCTCTTGTAAACAGAGGCTAAATTGCACATTAAACGACCAGAAATTTAGAAATTTTCAAGATAATAATAATAATAATAATAATAATAATAATAATAATAATAATAATAATAATAATAATAATAATAATAATAATAATAATAATAATAATAATAATACATGTAAATCTAAGTGTGTGTGTATGTGTGTGTGTGTGTAAGTGTGTGTGTGAATGTGTGAATGTGTGAGTGTGCGCGCGTGTTCGTGTGGTCTAATTATTGTTATTATTATTATTATTATTATTATTATTATTAGTAGTAGTAGTAGTAGTAGTAGTAGTAGTAGTAGTAGTAGTAGTAGTAATAGTAGTAGTAATTGATAGTAGTAGTAGTGGTACATTGCGATTGATGAAAGTTCTGTTTAGTGGTTGTGAGTAATTAGTAGTAGTAGTAGTAGTAGTAGTTGTAGTAAACAAAGCAATTGTTAAATTTTGTTTTTATTGCACAACCGCAACCGCAACCGCAACCGCGGTTGTTGAAAATTAGGAACCGTAAAAACCACCAATGGTTTTGTAAGACACTCCACTAATATACTAATATATATATAAATATATATATATATATATATATATATATATATATATATATATATATATATATATATATATATATATATATATATATATATATATATATATATATATATATATATATAAATACTACTCGTCAAAATTAGCGCACCACTGGCTCATATGAAGTTAACAGGTTACAGAAAGGACCAGAACGCTGTGTAACTTCATCATGCAAATAACATATCATCAAACGCACAGTATACAGCACTGTAATAGTGTTGGGGGTGTATAGGGTTCGCTATCGCTATAATTAAGATAAATGACAAAAAACGTAACTCCAGCATTTTCCAGTTGGAAGGTTATGGCTGGGCATGTTGAGTACGTGGTCCATTCAGGTGTGAATTTAACCGCTACAACCATGGAAAGATTGGGCGTCGTTCGCATGATGAGTGTGCGGGTGCCGCCTCGCGCCGAAGGTATAGGTGCCGTGAACAATTGACCGTTTAGTGTAGCGCAAAGCAAGAAATTACTGAATCGTGTGGCGGTACCTTGCTACCAGAACGCCTTTTTCAGGTGGCGGGGCCAGGGTAATACGAGCCACGAGCCGTTGACGTTAAAGACCGTTTTCTCCCTTATACGGGGCCGTAAGAACAGCCATACAACAGCAAGGCACCTTCAAATACAGCTGCAGGAGGTACATGGCACCCCTGTGAGTGATAATACAATACGTCGTCGCCTCGCGGAACAAAATTTGTGCTCAAGGAGGCTGGTCATAGGACCACGACACACCAGACGGCAGGTCCATTAGCATTGCGAACACTACATTGGACTGTGGCGATTGGACAGATGTGGTTGTGGATGGAGTCAGGGTGGTGTGTGTCTTTCTACCTCGATCAGTCTAGGTCTATCGACGACCTAATGAGAGGTACGCGCAATGTAATATGCGGGAGGTATTGCCATTTGGAGGTGGATCTCTCATGGTCTGGGGAAGCACTTCTTTAACCGGTCGTACAAAGTTGCACTTCTAGATTGAGGTTACCTAACATTCCATACTGCATATGCCAGATATCCTTGACCAGAATGTCGTGCAATACCCCTTACATCAGGTGTGATTCGATCTATTACTTTGACAACGCAAGTACAAGGCCATAAGTGTCACCGAATACCTAAAGACAGTGTAGATCACGACATTGGATTGTAGCGCACAGTTCCGACCTAAGCCAAAATTGAACATTGTGGGACATAATGAAACTGCAGTTGCGACAGCCTAACCACCACCAAGGACCTCCAGGCGCTGGGACGGTGGTGGGTCGCGTATGGGATAGATTTCCCGCGGGAGGAAATCGGCACCTCGTGAAGCATGCCACGACATTTGACAAACCGTCTGTCTGTGCCAGAGGTGGCCATACTCATTTTTTAGGTAACACCACATCCTGCACGAGCCCTTAACCGCGATAACGTCCCACATTGGAGGAAACGTATCAATCTCAAACAGGATCTATTGCAGGCCCCCAGGGGATTCCTGGGACCCCTCGACAATCTTACCACTGTATAATGTGTCCCCGATGCTATATGTTATTTACATAATAAAGTTACACAGCGTTCTGGTCTTTTCTGTAACCTGTTAACATGTATGAGCTCGTGGTGCTGACATTTATTAGTAATATATATATATATATATATATATATATATATATATATATATATATATATATATATATATATATATATATATTCATATATATAGAACTCTTTATATATATATATATATATATATATATATATATATATATATATACTTTTAATCTCTTTCCCTTGTAATAATAAATCTACTTATCTACCAAATCTCCAAATCTACTTTCAAAAAATCTATTTGATTTAGTCTCATAATCTCGAAAAAAAAAAGTTTTAACGATTGAGGGGGTCAAAAACCCCTAATTAAAGAGCCAATAAAATTTCTTATAATGTGAAAAGAGTGAAATGAATTTTACTGCCTATAATAGCCTATAAAATCTTCTCCAAATTTATTATTATTATTATTATTATTATTATTATTATTATTATTATTATTATTATTATTATTATTATTATTATTATTATTATTATTATTATTATTATTATTATTAATTATTATTATTATTATTATTATTATTAGTAGTAGTAGTAGTAGTAGTAGTAGTAGTAGTAGTAGTAGTAGTAGTAGTAGTAGTAGTAGTAGTAGTAGTAGTAGTAGTAGTAGTACTTTAACTTATTTCTCTTTTTTTTCATTTCATTGCTAATAATAATAATAATAATAGTAATAATAATAATAATAATAATAATAATAATAATAATAATAATAATAATAATAATAATAATAAAAATAATAAAAATAAAAATAATAATAATAATAATAATAATAATAATAATAATAATAATAATAATAATAATAATAATAATAATAATAATAATAATAATAATAATAATAATAATAATAATAATAATAATAATAATAATAATAATAATAAAAATAATAATAATAATAATAATAATAATAATAATAATAATAATAATAATAATAATAATAATAATTTTACTGCTCAGCAACATATTTTCATCACATATACTTTGGGTGTACTTCTAGTAGTTTTTTGGATGCTGATTTCGAAAATAGAAATACTCTCTTGAATCATGTCCACTTTCCAAGAAAAATTAAAATTTATATTACTACCTTTGACCGCGAAGCTAATACCAAAATGATTGACATTTGTTAAAAAAATCTGTATTTTTATATAACCTAAATATATATATATATATATATATATATATATATATATATATATATATCTATACGGTATATATATATATATATATATATATATATATATATATATATATATATATATATATATATATATATATATATATATATATATATATATATATATATATATATATATATATATATATATATATATATATATATATATATATATATAAAGGGATGTGTGTGTGAAGAGAAAATTAAATGTGATTTCCATCGATGAAAATACAATTAGGCTGCAGGCCCCTTCCTTTTATGGCTCTGGACTCGACTCAATTCAGACTTGTTAACTCAACTCAACTCAACTCAACTCAACTCAACTCAACTCAACCACTTGGAGTGTTCATCATAACACTTTGACTGATGCAAAGTGTTCTTTCCCCGCTCCACATAAACCTGCTATTCATGAAAGATGAAACTTATATGGATTCGTGTATTTGCTAAAAAAGTTTTCACAGGTCAGTGTAGGCAAGATAAGAGAAAGTATTTTCAAAGGATTGCAAGTAGTATATAGTATATTTTAACAGTCAAATTGGCGGGTTTTTAGTTAGAGCAGTTATTAAGGTTAAATTGCATGTTATTACAATAAAATTATTAAAGCTTGTTTTGTGGTTAGCATGTAATTTACATATAGTTTTCTTTTAGTTGTAGACTTTGTGTACACTATGTAGTTACTGACAACCCTACGGTGCTTTGTGGATTTGCATGAGAATGTTTTAAACTTTGTGTATAGTATATAAGTTATTGACAAGCCCTAATGTGCTTTGTGGATTTGCATGAACATGTTATTTGGTAATTGATTCTGTTGGCTTGACTGGGACAGTATCGATAGGCCCATATGGCCTCTTACTGTCTTTTTATTTCTTATGCTCTAATGTTCTAATGTTCTAAAGGAACCCATTTAAAAATCACAGTATATCACGTGACTTAATGACGCAAAGTTTGAAGTTGTGGGCTTCTTAGTTGGCCATGTGAAAATATACTTAGAATGAGAATTTGAAGGCGTTGTGATAAGACTTTTGAAATTTTATGAGGCAATGGAATGTAGAAAGTCATTTTTTTCACAGTTATCACCACATTAAGGTGGACGTTTTCTTGTTTACCTTTATATGTTTTTGATGAGAACCTATGAGCAGTCTCAGAAAAAGAGGTTGAATGCTCTCCTCAGGATATCAGTCCAACAGAGTGTTTCTGAAAAAATAAAGCAATGCTTGTGGTTTATTATTATATTGGGAAAACCAGAGATTAAACACTACAGGAGATGCTCAACACTTTTATCTTCTGAAGAACTTCATACAGGTCTTATTCTAATATCCTTTTAGTCCAACTTGTTAATATATATTTATACTTTATCCCTAAGATATTTATTTAATACCTATAATTTAATTTTCTAATTCTTTTAGCAATATAAAGTTTAAACATATTCAAATCATCTACCTTTCGGTCATGCATCCAAAAGTCACACTTGAATCGGAAAATTATGTATCCGTAGAAGGAAAATGAGACTTTGTCATGTTTAAACAAACCAAAAATTTGTAATCCGCACCGAAAATAGGTCTATAAAAGTTACGCTAAATTTTTGGTGAGAAGGAAAATTTCATTCTGTTAATTAGTAATAATAATAATAATAATAATAATAATAATAATAATAATAATAATAATAATAATAATAATAATAATAATAATAATAATAATAATAATAATAATAATAATAATAATAATAATAATAATAATAATAATAATAATAATAATAATAATAATAATAATAATAATAATAATAATAATTGTAATGCAGTATTACATGAAGAATATAAATTGTTTCATTTATTTGTTTTAAAATAGAGGTCACGTGTTGCCATTGCAATATCGTTTATTTTTTGTTCTATATTCCAAATGTAGTCTGCAAAGGCCCAGTCAAAATACTGTAAATATGTTTGTATTGTGAGGAGAAACGATAACCAATGAGAATTCATATTTTGAAACTTATTTTGAAAATCTGAATTGTCATTGGTCATTGTGTCAAAGCTTTATGAATAATAATATTATTATTATTATTGTGTGTGTATATATATATGTGTGTATGTGTGTGTGTGTGTGTGTGTGTGCCATGTTATTATTATTTGTTTAATATTTTTAAAGCGATTTGTAAGGCTACTGCGTATTACTTTATATATATATATAAAATAATTTTATATATATATAAATAAATATTTTATTGAATAAATGCATTTTTGTTAAGGTGTGGTAGTTCTTAATCTCAATTTTTGTTAGCTTTTTATATTTTGATTTCAATGAAAGATTGTCATTTCTTGAGAAGAAGTACGATTTTACAAGAAATACCAATCTCTCATTCTCTCTAAATGTCTGGTATATATTTGTCTTACTAAATTAATTGATAAATATATACATCATTTTATTTATTGTTTTAAGGATTGTGATTGGATAAGAAGGCGTAATCTAAATTACTGTAATTTATATAAATAGTAAAAACAAGAATATTTTGTATCTTTTTGCTTTCATTGTCGTTGACCCAAGATGTATATAGTTGGTAGTTGTGAATGCCTTATATCTCGATCAAATTTTATTATGTGTTAAAGTATATATTTTGTAGCCAAGCAGTGTTTGTTCTGTGATTTATTGTAAAAGTGTATGTAATATTTATTTTAAATTAAATATGGTGATTTAATTTCAAAGTGTAAAATATTGCAGTCTTATTTATTGTAAAGATAAAAGTATTTAAGTTTGTGCTCATAAAGCATTTGTGAATATATTATATTTCTTATGTGTATCAATGCATCAGAGTGTCGTCTGTAATTATTGCATTTGTAAGGTGCATTGTTTTGAATCGTTGCTAGATATTACTGGCAGGTAAGCTTGTATTTTATATAATTTATTTTTTGAAGTTTCGCAATTATTATACTGTGGTAATAAATATAAAACATTTTATAAGTTTAAATATTTATTATTTTAACATATGGTTAATTGTCAAAGTCACAATTTTTGTTTGTTAAAAAGATTTGTTTAAATTACTAATAGGCAACTCTTTGCATTGGAGTAACAGCTGTTTTATATGTCAGCTGGTCTTGCATTGTCTTGTGCACACTGAAAAATCGACGTCTTTTGTAAATGTCAAATTCACTTAATTTTCAAGTAAAGATTTAATATCTCTTATCAAATCAGT
>JABUQX010066398.1:25000-27500 GCA_015478945.1 Trachelipus rathkii
CTTCTCCAACTCTTTTTCCTTTCTCTGACTACCAGATCCGTCTCCTTTCTTCACTTCTCTCATGCATTCGTCAATTTCTTCTTTTTTTCAGGCAGGACCCCTTCCCCTCCGGATGGGGTCCCTGCTACACTCCAGCCCCGACTCTTACTCCTTCCTCCTCTATGCAATCAGAGATTTGATCCTTCTACCCAAGAATTATTTCCCTATTTTTATGGGCTAGCACCCCATGAGAGGAGCCCTGGGAGGTAACTATGCTGGCCTATATATATATATATACTATATATATATATATATATATATATATATATATATATATATATATATATATATATATATATATATATATATATATATATATATATATATATAGATATAAATATTTATATAGGTATATATTTACATCTATACTATGTATTTATATGTATATTTACATTTATATATATATATATATATATATATATATATATATATATATAACATATATATATACTCATATATATATATATACTATATATATATATATATATATATACGAGATAAGATAATATATAAAATTTAATTTTTATCATACAACTTCGTTATCCTCCATAGTCTAGTGGTTAGACAATATGCAGGAAGCTAAAGTGGTGAGAGATCGAATCCTCTCCCGACTGGCCAGTGATCAGATACGCGGATCAATATCAATAGGTTCAATGACGTGATGTGACGTAATACTGAGGTATTGAAGTAAATTCCAAGTTGCTGATAATGATGGTGGTCAATGCGTGGAATATATTTTACAATCACGAAATGACAACTACACAAGTAGTAAATATAACGACTTCAAACCAGTAGTAAAATTTACTACATCTCTTTTTACTACTACTTAAAGTAGAAAAAAGTAGTAAAAATTAAGTTGTCATTTATACAACTGAACAAAAGTTCATTTTACTACTATACTAAAAAGCGTTTTGACTACTACAAGTAGTAGTTTTCATTCTACTATCCAAAAGTAGTAAAGTTAACTTTTAGAGGTTGGAGCTCACAGGAACCCGAAAAGTAGTAGAAAAGACTCAAAAAGTTCTTATTTTTAACTCAAACTTTTTTAAGTATATATATATATATATATATATACTATATATATATATATATACTATATATATATATATATACTCTCTCCTGCCTCTCTCTCTCTCTCTCTATATATATATACCATATATATATATATATATATATATATATATATATATATATATATATAGTAAATACCGCGACATCGACAGGTGCTAGATTTGTCACTAAATCTGGTAATCTAGTCATATATTTGGCACTTTTGGTGGTTTTTAGCATTTTTCGGGTTATCGGCTTTTCTTCTGACCAGATTGTATATAGCTTCCCGCTGAGTCCGATTTTGGAATCTATGATCCCAAAATTTGAGGTTGCGTACCTAATTTGGTGTTCAAACCCCTTTTAAGCCCCGCACATTTTACTTTCCCTCTTTTTAATAAGGTTAGGGTTATCGTATCCTCCTGAAACTTGGTATATTTATAGGTGATGACTTAAGCTCACATATAAAAACGAGATTACGTATGTTACAGCTGGTTCGATCTCTAATGAGCTACTTCTTAGAGAGTAGGTAAAGGATTGAAATTTGGTATATTTATAGGTGATGACATAACTTCGTCGTAGATAGACGAAAATCACAGAGTGTATAGAAGAGGAAGGGGAAGAAGTCGGAGTCAGAGTCGGAGCAAATGAGCCATTGCCGGATAGCTTATTTTTAAGTTATGTTTATACAAAATATAACTTAAGGCAATAGATCAACAGATCATGGATGGGTGGCAGGGGTGGGGTGAGTGGTTGGCGTTACTGCTTTATTGCTTTACTGCTTTAGGGTTAATAAACTTTTACACTTTACTATGATATTTTATTCAAAGAACTTATTTTATGTTATGTTTATACAAATGATACCAAAATATGACTTAAAGCAATAGATCAATAGACCATGGATGGTTGCGAGTGGTAGCGTGGGTGGTTTGCTTTACTGCTTTACTGCTTTTCTGCTTTACTGCTTTACTGCTTTTGGGTCAATAAATTAATATTTTTTAAATTATCAACATAAAAAGGATAAAATTTTTAGTAAAAACAAAAATGTTTCAAATTTTTTTAAGACAAATAAAATTAAAAAAAAGATAAATACAAGTTTTAAAACAATAATTTTTTAAAAAATAAATAAAAAATAAAAAATAAAATAAAATTAAAAATAAATTAAAAGTTTTAAAATAAGTAACATTTTTAAAATAAATAAAAATTAAAATAATTAAAATTTAAAACAAAATAGATTATAAAATTTGAAAAAAGCTTAAACAAAATATAAATTTAAAACAAAAACTTATAAAATAAATACAACTTAAAACAAAATGAAACATAAAAAAATGCTTGACAAACAGAATAAAATGTTTAAATATAAAAAAAAGACAGCAAAGAAAATAAAACATAAAATAATATAAATAGAAACAAA
>JABUQX010066398.1:45000-47500 GCA_015478945.1 Trachelipus rathkii
TCAACCTCTTATAAATGTCCATATATATATATATAATATATACGGTATATATATATATATATATATATAATTTATATATATATAATATATATATATATATATATATATATATATATATAGCAGTAGATCAATTAAGTGTGTTTTCCTCTTTATCTTCTAATTTATCTCCGCTTTATCGGACCCCTCCCCCCTACAGAACGCCTTTCTCGACTTTTTGAGGTGCCTGATACCATTAAGCTGGCACCAGCGAATTTCTCTTCCGTTGTTGTTTTTTTTTTCTCTTTTGTTAATAATGGCGGCAATGGAGAACATTTTATTGTGTGTAAAAAATCTTATATAAACTGCTCTCTCATCTCACAGAGGCAAAGGCGTTGTGTTTAAATAAGAAAAAAGAGAGAGTGGCTTGTAAGAGAGGGGAAATTTATTGTTGGCTCTTATTATGTTTTTTCCCTCCAATTTGACTTTTTTTCCCTCCCCCCCGCCAAAGACGTTTTATGTATATTGTACTTGGAACTGAAAAATGGGATTTTTTTTTTTTTTTTTGCGCCAAATTTTTTTTTTGCGCCAAATTTTTTTTTTTCTCCTTCTAACTTCGCTTTGGTAGATTTAATGAGATGGAACGTATCTACTTGTAAGTTAAGACCCCATAAATATGGGGCGATGAGCCCCAAACTCTCATAATGTATAAATTGATCGCCATTTGCTTTTAAGAATTTTATACATAAAATATAGAAATAAAAAAAAAAAAGGAATTTCGGGTGGAAAAAGATTATCTAAAATTGAACTTTTTTTGTTTATTTATTTATTTATTTGTTCATTTAATTATTTATTTATAAAAACTGCATGAAGTTATTTACAATAATTAGAGAAATTTATGTATTTGCACAGCACTTTTTGTAAACGTTTTGTATAATATATATATATATATATATATATATATATATATATATATATATATATATATATATAAAATATATATATATATATATAATATATATATATATATATATATATATATATATATATATATATAATATATATAATATATATATAATATATATATATATATAAATATTATATATATATTATATATAATTATATATATATTATATATATATATATATATATATATATATATAATATAATTATATATATAATATATATATATATTTTATATATAATATATATTATATAATATATATATAATATTATATATATAATATATTATAATATATTTATATATATATATAATTATATATAATATAATATATATATATATATATATATATATATATATATATATATATATATATATATATATATATATATATATATATATATATATATATATATATATATATATAATTGCTGGCTGTCGTGGTAGTTGGAAGAATTATAAATATCTAGGAAAAGGGGAAACAAAGAAATGAAAAGATCTAGAAAGGGACCAAGAAGACTGAAACCTTCAAAAGAACTATTTCAGAAAGTTCTGAAAGATTTTTTGTCTAAGGAGAGAATATATATCGTTTGAGTTACAGACAGACTATTATTTAAAAAAAGCTAACATAATTTATCAAAATATACATAAAATATTTTAAGATTTAGTTGAATTAAAATTTTGTAATTCAGGTTGGCCTACAGTTCGTCGGCTCGTGCCCTCCGAATTAGATTGAAGGCGATTGTAAGCTGTGCTATATTGCAAAAACTGTGCAAATGGAATCTAGTTAAACGAAGATTTGGAAAAAAGGCAAGTATTATATTAATAGTATATAAAATAGATAATAATAATAAATACATTAAGTGCATAAAAAATTAATTTCTTTGAAATAAAAAGAATAGTATATTCAACTTCGCAAGCTTCGTTTTTTTATACCTCTCTCTCTCTCTCTCTCTCTCTCTCTCTCTCTCTCTCTCTCTCTCTCTCTCTCTCTCTCTCTCTCTCTCTCTCTCTCTCTCTCTCTCTCTCTCTTCTCTCTCTCTCTCTCACACATAAATGGAACATGAAACAAAAGAAAATGAGTTGTTTTATTTTAATAGTATATAAATAATTAAACAAGATAATTTTTTTAGCGAAATCAAGATTAGCATCAAAATTTTTAATCAAGTTCCTTTTAAAAATTTAACAATCAGTTCTCTTTTAAATAAATGAATAGAAATCATAATTTCTGTTGTAAAATAGAGAAGCTGCTATAAGCGATTTCTGATTTAGTTGAGGAGGTTTCGGAGTAGTTGGTCAAATATGAGGATTATCTTCGAATGGCTCTTGGGGCTGCGAACACCATTCTCGCCATTTTACTCTTCCCATGAACAATCATGTGATAATTACAAATAAATTCTGCGATTGACACCACCCTGCAGTCATGCGGAACAAAGGGCTTAGGATTATATATATATAATATATATATATATATATTATATATATATATATATATATAATATATATATATATATATATATATATATATATATATATATAATATATATATATATATATATGCTA
>JABUQX010066398.1:52500-65000 GCA_015478945.1 Trachelipus rathkii
TATATATATATATATATATATATATATATATATATATATATATATATATATATGTATATATATACAGTTCTAATATGTTCTCCAATACTCTTGCAAATGATGAAACTTCTAACAAAGCTAATGTGGTAATAATTACCAATCGTAGCCCTTCTTTTAATAAGCTACATAGCTCATGTATAATAGCTTTTCGAATTCATTACATCTTTCCATCATTTTCTGAACTACTTAGAAGTGATCATTTATGCTACAACTTATTTTAAATCCTCATTATTCATTTAATCGATCATAGTCTAATTGTGTAATAAATGTAGTAGTAGTATTATTAATAGGGTAGTATTAGTGTAGTATTAGTATTAGTATTGTAGTGTAGTATTATTTTTTAGATTAATTTACTGAATGAAGTCTGGATATAAGTTAACTGGTTTGTAATTGTTGAGATTTTCTATATCTCATTTTCTTTATAAAGAAGCATATCATTTTTTTTTTTTTTTGACAACTTGTCAGGTTTTTGTGCTATATAATCAAGTAGTTATGTTAACATCTTGGTAGTAATTTCGTCTTTATCGTGTTTTAATTTGTCGAATAAATTTTTCATTTTAATCAAGTGATTTTCTGCATTTCATTTATCTTATGATGTATATTATTTGTGTAAGAGGTATAAAATGAACTAGAATATCACATAGTAACTTATATTTTGAGGACGTTCAACATACAACTCTGCAGTAAACAATACTCCCATACAACCCTCAATCATCAATACTTGCATAAAACCATGCAATCATCAGTACTCCCATACAACCCTGAAATCATTAATACTCCCGTATAACCCTGCAGTCATCAATGTTTTTATACAACCCTACAACCATCAAAACTCCCATACAACCCTACAATCACCAATACTCTCATACAACGCTGCAGTCGTCAATGCTCCTCTACAACCATACAATCATCAAAGTTACATAGAACCCAACATTCATCAATATTTCTATACAACCTTACATCATCAATACTCCGATACAACGCTGTAATCATCAATACTCCATATAACCCTGCAGTTATCAATACTCCTCTACAACCCTACAACCCTCAAAACTCCCATATAACCCTATAACCATCAAAACTCCCATATAACCCTGCAATCATCAATACTCCCATGCAACCCTGCAATTATCAATACTCCCACACAACTCTTCTGCATAAAATTCCTCTACTTTCTTTATGATTAATCCTCTTTTGTTAACTTTATTAACATTTATTTAATTTCTATTTGTAGTTGATTGACAGAGACAGATGTCGTTTGGCTATTTTGAGTGATTTATTCTTTTCCATTGAGTTTGTTGAGTTGATCTTTAAACGTAGTTTTAAATTCTCAAAGGCATTTGAATATATATGCAGTATATAATGTTATTGATATATATATATATATATATATATATATATAAGTTATATATATATATATAAGTTGTTATATATGTTATATATACATATATATATGTTAGTGATGGGACGATTAATCGGAATCGAGGAATCGGTTGTTTTTCTCAGGAATCGGAATAGAATCGAAACTCTATCAAATGTTCGATTCTTCGAATCGATTCTTTGGTATACAATCTCAAAATTTTTATTTGATCTTTATGATATTTCAAAGACCATATTTCGAAGTCAGCCATATTGATTTTTAATTTCAGTTCTTCCTTAATTCTCTTTAATTAAAGAAAACTGGATTGAACGGCGCATCTTTACGTAGAGCCTAAGATATCATGTTGAGATTTCCAGACAGTCACGGTGAGGCAGTCATTTGGCAATGTTTCGTTAGTCATGTTATGTAATATGTTTTGATAATTATATACCGTGAACTCGTAAGTAAGCAGTGATATATTTGCCTTGTAGGCTTGTAATAATTGGAGCTACTGAATACACATTATGTAATTAGTATATTATGAAATTAATATTTTGTTCTACAAGTATATTGTTAAACAAATTGCACACTGTTTTGAAAGAGTCCAGATTTTAGGCGGATAGGCCATTAACGTTATTGAAAGTTGTTCGTTCTCTCAAAATATCACCCTGGCATACACACACATAGTGCTGTCTTATTCAATTTCACTTTAGGCACACTCCTAGGCCTACGAAATAAAAATTGAGAAAATAAAAGAAGGAATTAAAATAGAACTTTAAATTTTTGTTAGTCAGTTTTTTATGCAGACTTTTGTATTTTTTGAATGAAAACCTTAATTTGAATGAATCTGTTTCAAACTTTTAATATTTTCATTTTTGTATGTAAACTTGTTAATATATATAAAAGAAGAGTAAATATATATATATATATATAATAGTATATATATATATATATATATTTATTTGAGTATATGTTTACTTATATATGTATTTATTTATATATATATATATATATATATATATATATATATATATATATATATATATATATATATATATATATATATATATTCATAAATTTACTTTTTCAGATTTTTATTACTTTAAAGTAGATGCTGAAATATTAAAAATTTAAATTAATAACAATTAAAAATTAATATTGTTATTACTATAATAAATAATCATGGCAAGCAGTTACCCATCAACCAGCAAAGAAGGATCTATTCCTTGTAAATCAAAAAGTTTAGCATGGAAATTATTCGACATAGCTAAGGATGATCAATCAAAAACTATTTTCAAATTATGCAGAATCCAAATATCAAGAGGAACCAATAGAGGTAACTTTACAAGTTTTACAACAACAAATATGCTTAAATATTTAAATGCTAAACATCCAAAAGAATTAAAGGAGGAAGAAGAAAAGGAAAGACAAGAACAGAAAAGGAAAAAATATCTTGCGGTAAATATTTCAGAAACTAAAAGGAGTAAAACTGAGTTGCAATGTTCTAAGCAACCAACTTTGATTGACACTCTCAACAAAACCAAAATATGGCAAATAAATTCAAAATCGAGAGTGTTTAAATGTTGGATAGTTTCTCGCCATTTCAATAGTTATTCATTGGTTTCAAAAGAATCGGAACTGGAATCGGAATCGGAATCGGAATCGGAATCGGAATCGTAATCGGAATCGAAATCGGAATCGGCACTTTTGACAGGCATCGGCTGGAAATTTGGAATCATCCCATCACTAATATATATATATATATATATAGCAGCAGCAGTATAGTTGGTTACTGGTTGTTGCTATGGGTTATATATATAAGGTTGTTAGAGAGCAAAGATATATATATATATATATATATATATATATATAGTATATATACAGTATATAAGTATATATATATATATATATATATATATATGCTGGTTATTATATGCGTTATATATATATATTATTAAGAGTTATATATATTGCTTTGTATACATATATTATTACATATATATATATTCATATATTATTACATTTAAAAAAAAAAATTTTAGGTTATTATTATTACTATATTCATATATTTTTATCAACGTTCTTATTATTATTACTTATTGGTTATTAAGTTGATAAACACACATGAAGGTTATTATTATATATTGTTGTTGTTATTAGATATTGAGTTATATTATTAAGGTTATTATTATTATTATTATATATATACATATTATTATATATATATATTGTTATATTAACATATATATATTATTGTTATTGTTATTAGCATACATATATATATTATTATTACATATATATATATTATTAATATTAAGAATGTTATTACAAGTTATTATTATTACATATAGTATTCATATACATATATATACATATGCATATACATATACATACATATTATTATTATTGATGTTACACATATACATATATTATATATTATTATTATTATTACATATATATATATATACATACATATTAGTTTCTCCATATTATATATATATATATATATATATATTATTATTATTATTATTATTATATATATATATACATATTATTATTATTAATACATATTATTATTATTATTATATTATATATATTATTATTATATATATATTATTATATTACATATTTAGTATCTATATATTATTATTATTATATTACATATATACATACATACAGACATACATACATATATTGATACTTGTTATTACATACATTATTATTACATTATATACTATATATACATATTAATTATTATTATTATTATTATTATTATTATTATTATTATTATTATATTATATATATTATTATTATATATTATTATTATTATTATTATTATTATTAACATATATTATTATTATTATTATTATTATATATATTATTATTATTATTATTATATTATTTGTTAGAAGATATTACATATATATATTATTTATACATATATATTATTATACATATTATACATATATTATTATTATTTCCATTTCTTAATTTTATTGGGCTACTACAGCAAAGATAAAGTAAGAAAGAAAATGTTATAGGATTATTACATATTATTATATATTATTATTACATATATACATATACATTATTATTATTATTAGCAGGTCAACCCATGCCACATATATATATATAAAGATATATAAAGAGCAGTAGATATATATATATATATATATATATATATATATATATATATATATATATATATATATATATATATATATATATATATATATATATATATATATATATATATAAAGAGAATATATATATATATAGATATATATATATATATATATATATATATATATATATATATATATACCTTTGCAAAAATTAATTGAAGCAAAACATGTTTTATATGTTACTTATATTCCTGTACCGAAAACAAACACGAAAAATAAGTTTGATCATGTTTTATGTTGGGTGATGCAATTATTACGGCAGCAGGTAGTGTATTGCATCAGATTTTAGAATCCTGTCCGACCGCCGTAGTGTACATTGGCTGATGCAATCATTACATCAGCAGCTACAGTATTTCATCAGATTGCAGAAACCTGACCAGTTGCGATTGAACCGCCGTTCGAGATGGATGTGACACCTAGGAAACGTACGAAGATCGTAACTCTGCACGGACACACAGCTAAGATGTATCGAGAGATTTCTTCAGTGGTTGGTGTGAGTTTAGTAACTGTCAGCCATGTTATCAAGTTGAAGCAGGAAACCGGATCAGTTTGGTCGTAAGAAGAAAACAACCACTAGAGATGACGCTTATTTGCTTCGACAAAACAAAAAGGATCCCCGCAAGACGAGTGAAGAATTGAATACGGATTTGAAGGAGAAAGGAATCCAAATCAGTTCCTCTACAGTTCGCAGGCGCCTTATTGCGGTCGGACGAAAAGCCAGAAGACCTGTCAAGAAACAGCTTTTAACCAAATCAATGAAAGGAAAGCGGTATAAATGGGCAAAAAATTACAAGAAATAGACGAAAGACCAATGGAGAAAAGCTCTCATCACCGACGAAAGCAATTTGTTTGTATAGGGTCAGCAAAGTCAGCATGTTCGAAGGTCACAGGAAGAGAAGTTTTGTGATTGTCACGTCTTTCGGTATGTCAAATACCCACAAAAGAAGATGTTTTGGGGATGCTTCAGTTATTATGGTATCGGAAGCCTGCAGCCAATAGAAGGAATGATGCGCTCGCCACAATATATTGAGGTTCTACGAAAGAGAGTTATTCCAGAGCTGGAAAAGAGGTATCCTGACGGTACTGGGATATTGCAGCAGGACCTAGCCCCCTGTCACACATCGAAAGTGGTGAAGAAATTCATGACAGAGCAGCAAATACAGGTACTTGATTGGCCAGGGAATTCTCCGGACGTAAATCCCATTGAGAATTTGTGGGCTCTATGCAAAAGTTCGCCTCCGTGCTGTAGACTGTACGACTATGGAGAAGCTCATTCAGGCGCTGATTCAAGTGTGGTACAAGGATCCGAAAATCAACAGTGACTGTTCGAAACTAGTAGATTCCATGCCAAACCGTGTTCAAATGCTGCTTAAAAAATAAGGTGGTTATTTTTATATATAAAAATTAAAAATTTTTATAAAAATTTTATATATATATATATATATATATATATATATATATATATATATATATATATATATATATATATATATATATATAAAGAGAAAGAGTATATATATATATATATATATATATATATATATATATATCAACTATGAGTACATAAATGATTTGGTTAAGGGAATAAAAGCATAATTTCTAAGTTTGCTTATAATACTTAATTGCCACCTTTGTTGAGAACCTTGAGAGTTGTCGAAAAAATTCAGAATATCTTTGGTAAACTTTTTGGATTGACTAATATGTGGCAAAAGAACTTCAATAGCAAGAAGTTTAAGAAGTTACATAACATTTACAATAAATAGTCTAAGACTCTAAGGGTTTAATTTTGACAAAATGAAATGGTTCAAGTCTATTTAGAAAGAATAAGACTTTGGTGTAGTTATCAGTATCAGTTTGAAAGTGTCAGTCGACTCGAGAAATGTTTGAGAAAATTTTAGAAATAGAGCATGTTCAATGTTTGGATTTATAAATTATAATGTTGCTTATGTGAGTCAGACGTTAATAGTTTATAATAATCAATCCCTATAATAGTCATGTTAGATGGTTAATTTAATATGATGCACAAGTTTGAGCACCTTTTCTAAGAGAGTAAGTTAATATACCCCAAGCAGTACAATATAGGGGCTGAAAGAGCTGGACATTATTCCCATAGAAAAGAGATTTCGCAGAGGGGTATATATGAAACTTTTTCATCTCTCAACTCTGTTGAGGAAGGTGAGATCTTCCCACTAGACCAAGAGGTCACAATACCCAAAAAATGAAAATATTTTTTCATGATTTGAAATAAATGCTTCTTCAGCAAACGAGTAGTTTATATTTTAAATTGTTTGCCTTGGTTAATAATAATAGCTAGTAGTCCATTTGCAATTTTTAACAATAATTGGATTGGCATATAAATGATTTGAGTATTTTATAATTAATTTGCATTATTGTTCTTTATATTTTATATTTCTCTTATTTTATATTTATATTTATATTTATATTTATATTTATATTTATATTTATATTTATATTTATATTTATATTTATATTTATATTTATATTTATATTTATATTTATATTTACTTGTATCGTAAAATAAAAAAATAAAAATTATAAATTACGATCTTAAATTTATTTTAGAGTTGGTGGCTGCGGTTCATTCTCTTATATATTATTTGCTTATGCTTACAGTGCATGTATTAATTACTGAAATAGTGATTGTAAAAATATTATTATAAAAACAATTAAGAACTTTATTGACAGTTGGAAGAAATGCTAACTCATTTTGACTTCTTACATTTTTAGAGGAATTTTTTTTAGAAAGAAAAGATATTCCTGGTTCCGAGTTCCGAGTTCCGAGTTCCGAGTTCCGAGTTCCGAGTTCCGAGTTCCGATTTCCGAGTTCCGAGTTCCGAGTTTCTGATGTAATTTTGAAAAAATGTATTGTTTGTAAACTTTCTGCCAGAAAAAAGAATTATATTACAGGTCACAAATCCGTGAATGAGAACTCTTGAGCTGGATACTTTCATGGGAACTAAAAATCTTTTTTTTCGTATTGAGGCGAGACACATGCATGCACCAGTCCCAAATTTTGAGCGGCACTTGCACAGCCAATGCCAAGATCAGTCCCGGCTCCATCATTTTAAAATTGTTATTATTTTATAGTAGAAATATTTTTTTTATTCCGACTCCGGTCCCGACTCAACTCATCCCCAAAAAAATATATTACTCTTCTTCGGCTCATCCAAAATAAATAAATAAATAAAAATTCCTCTGCTTCACACACCCACAGAAAAGCATTTTCTTTTGCTCATCACAAAACTATGCTGCTTCAAATATTCAGCTCCGGCTCCGACTCCTGCTCCGTATATTATGCAATAAATATATACTGCAAAAAAAATCTCACATTTAAGTACATTTCTCATAAACTTTTCAGCTCACAGAATGTCTGATTTGAATTTTAACCTTTTCTGAACGTGGTGTGAGTGTGGCGTGGCGTGGCGTGGCGTGGCGTGGCGTGGCGTGGCGTGGCGTGGCGTGGCGTGGCGTGGCGTGGCGTGGCGTGGCGTGGCGTGGCGTGGCGTGGCGTGGCGTGGCGTGGCGTGGCGTGGCGTGGCGTGTAGCTTGAACGTGAGCGTAAATGTAGCGTTACATGTTTTGTGGCAATTGTTTTAAAATAATTTATTTACTTTATATTTATTACAAACATTTGTTTATTTATTTATTTATTTAGAAATACTTACTAATTGTTCATTTATTTCTTTATATGTTTATATATTTAATTCTAAATTCACATTTTTGTATCTAGATGAAATTTACATAAAATGTGTGTGTGTGTGTGTGTGTGAATGTGTGTGTGTGTGTGTGTGTGTGTGTGTCTGTGTGTCTGTTTGGCTAGTATGATATTTCCATAAGTGAGTGTGTGTGTGTGTGAGTTTGTAGGTGTGTGTGTGTAATATTTGCATAAGTGTGTGTGCGTATGTGTGTGTGTGTGTTTGTGTGCGTGTGTAGTGTTGCTACTGTATGGTAGCGCTCAACTATATCTTCCCTAAATGTAGGGCTGCAGAATCGAGAGTCGCAATTTTTTTTTATTTTTGCTGATGGAAAAGGATTTTATTTTTTAATATAAAATAAAGGAATTCCGAAAAAGTTACAGGAGCCGGAGCAGGAGCAGGAGCAGAAGTCGGAGTCAAGAAATTTTAAAATTGTGGAATCACAGTCGAGTATTTTAAAATAATGGAGCCGGAGCCGGAGCCGGAGCCGGAGCCGGAGCCGGAGACGGAGCCGGAGCCGGAGCCAGAGCCGGAGCCGGAGCCGGTAAAAATATTAACCGGCTTCTCAGTACTAACTAAATGTATGAAATTTCAAATTCATATAAAATGTTGAAAGGTCAAAAAATTGTTTTTAAAGAGAAAGGTTCAAATAATTTTTTATGCTGAATCTTCCAAAAAGGGGAGTGAAAAAAAGAAGTAGGAAATATTATCAAAATCCTGAACCTGGCATGAGAAATATTTCGGGAGGAGAAGGGGGCGAGGGGCGAGGGGAGGGAGGGTGTTAAGGGAGAGCTTCAGAATTTTTATCTTAATTTTTTAGGAGAGGAGTTTCAAATTTTGAGATTAAAAATATCTTATCGAGGGAAATTTTGAAGCTCTCTCGTATTTTACCTTTCATATGTATATATATATATATATATATATATATTATTATATATATATAATATATAAAAGAAAAGATATATATATGTTATAAAGAGCAGTTGTTGGTTGCTATGTATATATATATATATATATATATATATATGTTATATATCTCTATTTTGTTATTTTTTATATATAGTATATATATATATATATATTTATATATATATATATATATATATATATATATATATATATATATAATATATATATCAGTGATGGGCGAATCCGAATCCGGATTCGGATTCGAATATTCGGATTCGGATTCTGATTCGGATTCGAATCCAAGGGTGCTGGATCTGATCGGATTCGACTGAGCCCTTCCATCATCACGGATTCGGATCTGATCTGAACTAGCGGTGCCACCCTGATCTGGATTCGACGAGCCACACACGGATTCGACTTGAGCTCGATCCGAATCCGATCTGAACTGAGTCTATTTCTTTGTTCTGACAGGATGTCAAAAATCATCAAAAAATAATAAAAAAAACGAAAACTTAGAATAAAATTAATCACTATTTAGAGCCAACCACAGGAGTGCTGTAGGAGCCAATCAAGATGCATATTTCTATTATTTTTATTAATCATAACGCTATAGAAGAAATAGTTACTCCTGAAACATTGGAAAATAATTTATAGAGAATATGTTAATAAGGACAGGTTCCAATAGGGCTCGTACTACGCCCACTTTTCACCCCCTAAAAATGGACATAAAATTCGAATTATCAGCCGATTTTGAACCTATAAACACCAAACTGTAGATTTTGCCCTCTAAAATGTTTTTTTTTTTTTTTTGGTGTTTTTCTGCGTCTGTAGTAATTCCTTCAGAATATTCATTCAATTTTTCAAAACCCATTTTTGACATTTTTCGCATCAACTCCAGAATTTTTTCGAAATGACTTCAAACTTTGGAATATACATATATGGGACCATTACCTGAAAAAGTCACAAAACCTTTTTGATTTTTTTAGTTTTGTGCTCAGCGCTGTCCAATTTTTAAACCACTTTTTTGATTTTAAAACAGAAAAATTGCGATAATTTTTTTTTCTTGTTTAGGCGAAGTGGATGAAGTTTTTCAGGGCATATATAAACGAGAGAGATGCACATTTTTTTACTTAAATAATTTTTTGGTTTATGCAGGTGTTTTGGATTTTAATTTTTGCAAATTTTCAAAAAATTTTTGAAATTTTTAAAAATTTTCTTTGAGTATACAAAAAAATTATCGAAGTAAAAAGATGTATCTTGCTTTATACAAGCCCTAAAAATTTGATGTTGATCGGATGAGTAGAAATTAATATATCAATTTTTCATTTCCAAAAATTCAAACGTTTGAAAAAGTGAAATATTGAGATGCATTTTTCTTCCCGCTGTCCGATCAAAATCACTTTCAGGGCTTGTATAAATGGACGAGACGCATCTTACTAGATAATGTTTTTGTATACTGAAAAGAATTTTTTTTAAAAATTTGCAAATATTTTTTTTTTTTAAATTTGTTCCAAGAGCAAATCCAAAACTAATACATATACAAAGAAATTATCTAAATAAAAAATGTGCATCTCTTCTCTCCTGACTACATATGCTCTGAAAATTTATCCACTTCGCCCGAACAGGAAAAAATTATCGCAATTTTTCTTTTTAAATCCAAAAAAAGTGGGTTTTGAAATTGGACAACGCTGAGCACAAAACTCAAAAAATCGAAAAGGTACTTTGTGACTTTTGTAGATAATGGACCCATCTATGCATATTTCAAGTTTGAAGTCATTTCGAAAAAAATTGGAGTTGATTCGAAAAATGTCAAAAACATGGGTTTGGAAAAATTGAAAATCCTGAAAGAATGACTACATACACAGAAAAACACCAGAAAACAACGTTTTAGAGGGCAAAATAATCTACAGTTTGGTGTTTATAGGGTCAAAATTGGCTGATAATTCCGAATTTTATGTCCATTTTTAAGGGTGAAAATTGGGCACTGAACTTAATAAATAGTTGCACCTCCCCTTTAAAAAAAAATTAATTTTAATTTTTTTAATAGAATGTTGTTATGTTAATTATGAAATAGTTAATAAATTGCAATATTTAGTTAATTAACTTTTTAAAAATTTATAAAAAGGCAAGCTTAAGAATTAAAATTCAATTTTATAGCAGTTAAAGGTTAATAGAAATTATTTAATATATATATATATATATATATATATATATATATATATATATATAAAAAATATATATATATATATATATATATATATATATATATATATATATATATATATATATATATATATATATATATATATATATATATATATATATATTAAGTTTTATATATATATATATATATATATATATATATATATATATATTAAAAGAAGACATAATAGTAGAAACATTTTTATGGATAATTAAATGATTAATATTTAAAATAAAAAATTTTTATTAAAACAATAGAATGTCAAATACAATATGCAGTGATGGAAAATTCCAAATATAGAGCAGTTGCAAAAATTGATATTAAAAAGTAATTCTTGGGTTTAAGGCAAATTTATCAAGTACTGTTTGAATAAAAATAATCAAAATTGTCAAACAAATTCTTCTGTGCACATTCTCATCATAGCCAGCTCCGTTTAACCTTGTCATCTTCTCCATAGTACCTTGAAGCCAAGTTCTGGATCCTTCCTTCGCAGAGTGCCTAAAGAGATCTCTACTGTACTGGTGGTATGGCTGAGCTGAGTAGTATCATCAAAGCCTTTTCGTCGACGGAAAGAAAGGTTCTGTCTCCTTAAGACTTGGAGACAACAAGATCTTTAGTTCTTCACTACTCAGTTTGTCCTTCCAAATTTTTGTACCAAAGTTCTAGCTCTTCTTCTATGCTTTCTAAGTTGTAAAAACTATAAAATGAAGCTGTTTTTTCCTTTAACTCATCGATTGTTATGAGTAGCATGTGGAAAGGATGTAGATATGTTAATGCATAAGCAGGTGTATTTTCAGTAGAAACCCGTAATTCCAAAGAAGTAGGTTTTAGAATCCAGATACGGAATTATTAAGGTTATTCTCCAGAACTCCGTGGAATTTTTTGCTGGATGGTCGCTGCGGTGCTGCAGTGCTGCAGTGATGCTGCTTACCAACAATTCGTGGTATATTCATATCAAGTCCCAGCTGCTCGGCGATTTGATTAGCTTCTTAACACTCATCGGTGATTTTTTCTTCGTCTTTCCGATGGCTCCTAAGTCCAACCATTTCCACATTGTGTTGATTGTGCTGCGAGGTTTGACGATATCC